>VKOC01048818.1:0-22213 GCA_009364415.1 Spea multiplicata | reverse complement strand
ACACACATATATCCATACATACACACACACACACATATATATATTATATATACACACACATATATCCATACATACACACACACACACATATATATATTATATATACACACACATATATCCATACATACACACAAACACACACACATATATATATTATATATACACACCACATATATCATACAACAACAACACACCATATATAATATATTATATAACAAAACATATATCCATAACCACACACAACATATATATATATTATATATATACACACATATATCCATACCACAGCGCACACACATATATATATATTATATATACACACACATATCCATATCCATACATATTTATTTACACACATACATATATATATATATAGACACAGATATATATATATATATATATATAGTGTACACACACGGATATACACGGTGCAATAATTCGGTGGGTCTGTGTGTGCGCAGCAGCGAGCTATTATGAATCCTGCCGCGATCTGTTCAATAGAGCCAGAGCCCCGGAGCCAAACGCGCAGACAAAGAGGAATGAAGCCAGCGCGATCTCCGAGAGACGCCAGCACAAGCCGCCCTTCATTCATCCCCTAACGGACCCCCTCAGAGTTAACCTGTTCCGAGCTGGAAAGCTGCTACCCACAGAGCGCCTAAGGCACCGGCAGCAAATGCACCGGGAGAAGTAAAACCGCTTCATACGGCGTGAAGCAGAAAAAAGAAAGCACTTTATTTTTTGTTTCGTGGTTAACATTCTAAACTTCGCCTTGAACGAATCTCCAATATTAACAGAATTGCTACAGAATATCCATATTATTTGCAGTCACTGTCCTTTAGTGTTTTTGGCGCATACAGATGTAGGGGTTCGGCAGAAAATGAAACAAGGAGTAGACAGGAGCCGTGAGGAGGACGCGTACACTGCGCGCTATGACAACCCCTGACAATCAGTCATGTAAGGGGCCCTATGGGCTTTCATACCGTCAGGCAGTGACAGGGTTAATGTCTCAGCTCCCTCTCCAAATAAATGAAGGCAGACGGAAAGCGAGCGCACGCAAACCGGGGCTATTATCAAAACAAACAGCGCAGGAATGTGGAATGGGAGCCAGCCGGCCCGTTCCCCGCGCCCTCTCCCGTCCCAGAGCTCGGGCCTGGCTTATCTGTCCCTAGCGCAAACCCACAGATAACCCCACGGCGAGCAGGTAACCTCTCCCTGCCACCCACGTGGGAGCTCCGTGTTCCCATATCTCGCTCGTCTGCCGGGAGAAAGAACACGATCGGGTTTCATTGGGACTGCGGCCAAGCCACGTGCTGGGGAAGACTACAATTCCCATTTCAGCCACCAAGCAACTATGAACTTAGAAGCTAGAACGTCCATAGAGATCAATAGATGATGGTCCAAAAAGTCAGAAGCCAGATCTATAAATCCAGAAGCCTTGCTTAATGTTGAGAGAAAGCGTCTGGGGGGATGCAGATGACTACAACTCCCATCAATTAGTCAACTGGTTGTGAATCTAGGCAGACCCTGGCACTGCAGCTTCTGAGTCCTAGAAGTTCGTTTTAATAATGGGAGTTGTAGTCCACGTAGAGAATGCTTTTGAGTGGCTTGAGCCTTGACGCAAAGCACAATATAATTAGCAGGAACAGACAGGCGTTCGATTCGCCTGAAGCCATGCCCCGGTGTATAGGATTCCTGTGAGAATCGCAGCCATTGTCCCTCTTCTTCTACCTGGGCCGGGCTGTCCCGTGACCGCGTGGCACGCTGACAATACCATGACACCCACTGGTGACCCGAGAGCCTGCCGGAAGTAAAGCGAGTGACTGGAAGGAAGGGCCGAGAATCCACAACAACCCCTACTACACACACATTGCGGTCTGGGACTCGACATACATCGCCAACAATGGTGGCACAGTGTCACCTTCCAATCCCGTTACAAACTAGCACTGGCACTAACGCGTGATATCATTTCCTCCCGCCGGTAGCTATAGAAACCAAAAAGGGCACTGGCTAAAAAGTTACATCTCTGGCGGCCGTTTAAGACCTTCTCAGCGCAGGCTTAGATGCGTGGAACACGTGATCGCAGCCATTGTTGCGTGTTAGAAATCCATTCAAGCCGCACGTGCTGCAGCACCACACGAATGTCGACGCATGAAAGTTAACCCTCACAAGGCCAAATTCACTATTTAATTCTCAAGCCACCGTGACGCTCCCAAGCACCGGAAAACACCCACCATCTGCCACGAAGTGAGGAAACATGTAAGCGTGTGGATGCAGTGCGTGCATCAAACGTAGCCAAAATCACCTCTCGCTCTTTCTGACCCGTGTCCTGTGATGTGATGAACGACCCTACGCAGGCAGCGTATAACCGTCCCATCGGGTCTCATATACAGGGATTTCATTTAGATTTGCGACCTGAACGTGATGTCATTGCCTGGAAATAATTTACTAATTCTGGCAACAGGCGTTATTTACTTTTCTTTTGATCTGATTATGCGGTAAACGGACATGCGCCGTGTGCGTCTCGGCTGTAACGCACGCAAGACTTGACCGGCAGACACTGCAATTCCTGACCGAAGCTGCTAATGGGATGACTAAAATAGAACGGCCGGCTAATTTGTTCATTTACCGAACGATCCTGCGATAAGCATTTTACCGGGTAATAATAGAATGGAGCCACCGCCGGCAGCGGGTTGGGAATATGAGATTGTCGGGAGAAAAAAAAATAATAATAATTAAAAAAAATGAAATTTCTTGCAATGCATCATAATAAAGCCTTGACTTTGTGTCTACGTCCCACTCCTGCCAAAAATAGCACAGACATCCCCCTCCCCCAAAGCGCTATAAGACCCGTTTCTGGATTCTCTCCAGCGCTGAATGGGTTAAACGCCTGCTAATCTCCCCCCCCCCCCCCCGACGTGGCCTGCGAGCTGCCTTCCCGCCTAATCCCCAGCTGCCGCTGAGAGATCGCTGATTGCAGGGACGCGGTGTGGAGATAGCAGCGCAATCCTGCAATTAGGCAGCAGAATAGCTAATGGGCTGTGCGAGTCATTGATCCGGAGAATACTTCCTAATTAACTCTCAGCCACCTATTCGTGACAGCGACTCGACACGCATCCCACGGGCTTACAGGCCGAGGATTGCCCACACAGGCAGAGGGGACACGGCACGCTGCCTTCCGTCACCCCCTCCCTTTAACGGGGGTCCCCATACATATAAAGAGGGGAAGGGGGTGGCAGTCTATTAACCCCGATGAAGCCCTTAACACCTCGTTTCAGGGCTTTCACGGAACCATTGAAGGGATAAGCATCATTATTTCATTAGAGCTCCGAGCGCGTGGAAATATCAGAGGAAATTACCGGCTGATTGCGAGGATCCGCAGGCCGGGTTTGAAATGCTTTGCATGAGGGATATTTTTAGGGCGTTCGTACTGAATGTGTCATTCAGACGGCTTTGCGTTGCTTGCTTAGAATTCGGTGTATAGGGGATTCACCTTCTTTACAAACACGTCGGCTTCGATAGGAGCGCAAAATCGGGCATAACGTGGGGTGAGGGGGGTCCCGGCCCCCACATAAAACCGCGATTAAATGTTTATCTAAAAGGTATAGATGCCCGGAGAGCCCACGGGACCTTTAGGGGCAGACCTGCCCGATTTAGTACCCGCCTGGCACTCATGCCAACGTGGTTGATGCTAAAATGAATGGCACGGCTGAGCTTTGTGGGAGTAGCAGACCGCAGCAATTTACATCACCTCCGCTTTGCCTGCTGCTGCGATGAGGTCATGGGGCAAGTATCGGAAAGAGACTTATAAAAAAAAAACCGCAACGGGTAGGAAAGGGTTAGCTAATACATGTCAATCCACGGGCGGCTGAGACGCCCGTTGTAGCCCATCAGGAAGAATGCGATCCGCAGGAAAAGCGGATACCGCATTCCCGGCTTATCTCTGGCACCAGGCGAGCGTAGAGAACCATTCACGATTCGCGGCAAGCGGAGCGGCCTGACCCGACGGCAGGTACACGGGCCACAGCCGCGATTATACACTGATCGGTTTATACGGCACGGAACTAAGCGAGTATGCTAATTACAAACCATGCGATATACATACAAAGTAATGTGTTATTAAACAATGACCGCTGCAGCCGAACTCCGGACCCGGTGATTTTACAGGCAGTTATTTGGTAATGAGTACCCCGAACACCCACTCAGGATCGCATTTCATTTCCGTGACCATAAAGTAATCAGTGCTTTCCCTTTGAATCAGCGGCGTTCTCATTAACCCTGAGCACGTTATAGCACACCCGTGCGGGACACGATCCGTGGCTGATCACGCATTGCAGGACCGAGCGCGATCAGACCCGCAGCACCCGCACAAGAACACAAATGATCCGTATAACCCTACACATAATCGACCTTTTCTATGCCGGGGTAGTGTGCAATAAATGACCCGCTCCAAAAGGGTTAAATTAATCTGGATACATCACACTTCAAATGGGGGATTATTAGGATGAAATGTCACAGGATGTCCTCTTGTTAACCCTTTCTATGACTGCAATGCCGTAATCACCCGTTACGCACCGAAAGAACCCGACATCGGACTCGCAGCTCCGCAATCAGACCCATTTAGTGTTAGCCCCGAGACATTCATGGGAATGTAATCGGTAACTAATCATTAACCCCTTCACAATCAGCTTATTGCACTGCTCATATTTTATGGCACTCAAATAGTTAACTCGAGTCACAGGGCAGCACCAACATCCACGGCAACGCTTCGATTACCGCATCTCCAGAGCGCCGGAGCTCTTATAACCTTATCTACCCGGCTAAAGCAGATAAGGGGGGGGGCTTCCTCCACCCCCCCCCCTCCTGCGTACTTTAAAAGTGCCGACACTAAAGGGTAAAGACACTAAACAGTTAAACACCCGTTCTCCGCGGCTTCCCTGTTTGCTGCAGACACTCTCTCTCCGTAGCTTGGAGATCCCAGGAGCTTCGTATATCCCCGCGAGCTTCATATTCTATACATAATAATAATCCCACTCAAAGTTTGGACGGGCAGGGCATCAAGGGTTGTCAGGGCAGACGCAGTGGCCAAATGCCCAGTGAATGAATACATAAATCAATACAGCAAGCGACAGCGTCTGCCGGAGATGTCTTCTCACCTGACACCGGGGTCTCGGGATCCTCCAGGGACCGGCGCTCCGCAACTTTCCGAGTGTGGCCGGGAACTGGAAAGGCTCAGTAAGTTTGATGGAGGTGGCTCGGTTACTCCCCGTGCGGCCGCAGCCCTCTCCTGTCTAGAAAGCTGGGAATGCAGGTGAGAGGCTGAACTCTCCCTAGGGGGACTACTGTGACTGCGCCTTGTGTGCCCCCAAACTATATATATATATATATACCCCCCTCACTACTCCTTCCTACCTCCAGAGCCCCGCAGGGCCAGCAGTAGCCTCACTGACTCCTACCAAGAGTCCCAACTTCCCCTCTCCTAGTTACCACCTTCACCTGTCACTTACCCCTATAACCCCCCGCTCCCCCTTGCCCTGTCGGTGCCCTGCCTGGCTGGCTTTAGCCCCCCCGGTACTGCTTTCTTCCTGTTATTGTTTAATCTCCTGTTCAGCGAGGGAAGCAACAAAATCCAGCCCTCCCTGCCCGTGTCTCGGTATCTGCCTAACTCACACCCCACTCCTCCCCTCGCTTCAATCCACGTCCCCAGTACGGAGTTACCGGGAGATAAGCCCCACGTAGTGTGGGATCTAGAGGGCTGCCCCACTATGAAGTCCGGGTGGCCCGTCCCGTTGGCTCAGTCTGTAAGGCTTATGGTTGGTGTCTCTCCCTCTCTATGACTCTGATTCCCTCCTGCTTCCCTCCCCACTCTCAGGCTGATGTGCGTGTGGCCGTGGTGCTATCTGTCTCGTTCCACGCGAGTCTGTTTCCGCGGGCGGAGGTGAAAGTGTCTCCCCAGCCAGGCAGTTAGCCCAGACAGCCCTCTCTGCCCAGAAGGCCGGATAACCGCAATTACCATAAAGCTGCCGAGCTGTCAGATCTCCGGCTCTATCCGTACAGATCGCGCAGGAGCCCGGAGAGATATACACCGTGCCCTATATACAGAGCGGCCGCAAGCTTTATATACAGGCTATGAGCCCTATATACAGAGAGTCCGCCTTATGGAGAGGCCGCTAGCTTTATTTACAGGCTATGAGCCCTATGTACAGAGCGGCAGCCTTAGTTAGAGACTGCTAGTTTTATATGGGCTCATGTTTATGTTTTATAGATTGCATCCTACATATTGTTTACTGGCTCACTTTAGCACATGGGATTTCCAGAATAACCTAGAAAATTAGGAACTTGCTTTCAGTGGAGTGAAAATTCTCCGACTCCGTACCCCATTTTGCTGTCATTTGCCTTAACATGTTTATGCGTTTGCCACGGCTAATCAGAAATCAGGCAGAGCTCCTGGGAACATTAATCACTTTGGGGCTATTTATAATTTTTTTTGTATCTGTACCACACTACATAGCGGGTACGGCGTCCACCACCTAGCACTGAGCTTACAGTGGCATAGATTACCCACCTCCTATCACCAAGGTCGGCTATGCCCGCGATTGAGTGTGTGACAGTCACTGGGTACGTGGCGTGGCAAGATCTGTGCCATCCCAGGTAGATAAAGGAACGCTGATGGAGAGACATTCTCACAAACCCCTATTTTATGGTGCCAAATTCTCATGCACTAAAATGAAAAATGATTCTGTAGAATCGTAGTGTTTACATTAACTTGGAAAATTCACACAAAAGGTGAAACTACAGCAATCCCTATATGCAAGTAAATATTTCATTATTAGTCACAAACCAACACAACGTTCCAATCCTCTCCTCTTCTCACACATGCACACACACACATATATATATATACACAGTGTATGTACATATATATATATATATATATATATATATATATATATATATAGCGAGAGAGAGATTGTGAGTAAATGACTGCATCCAGCGGCCAGGCGTCTCTAGCTAATGCAGATAATGGACTGTGTTTATGGGTACATATATTTAAACACACATTACATATAGCGTGGTGAGAGTATTCTGGCAGCATAAGTGCCTTCGCTAGTCTGAGAGCTGGAAATATAAATAGGCATGCATATATAGGTATAGGGTTCGAGTGGCCGGTGAAATGTTTGCAAAGAATGTTGGCACCGAGTTGAAGACAGCAAAAAATTGAAATAAAGTCAGATGGAAACTATCCAGCCCCATAATCTGCATTGTCTTATTTCCCTTTATAATGTGCGTTCATCGTTCCCTTGAACGTCTGTCTGAAGCTAACTTGTCAAGCTTGGCCTTCAGGGGCTGTAAGCTTGCCAGAATTTTTGTATGCATGTATTATCCTGTGTTCCTGCTGCATTTGTGACCCTCAAGGACTAATAGTTTGGAACCACCATGTCGGAGAAACTGAGCCATGGCTGTCAGATGCCAGCGGGTCCCACGGTCACCCTGTGATGCTGCGTCGATAGTCTGAGGTCACCTTCTCTGGGGAACTCGGAGACACCATGGGTTTGATTCAAAGAGCCGTCTAAAATCCAGACTCATGTTGAAAAGATTGATTGCGTGCCACTCATACTCCCAGGTGAGCAATTCAGTTCCTAGGGCACAAAGCCCAAAGAACAATCACAAACTGCTGATATGCACGTACACACTTAGCAGGCGTGTAACGTAATCGCGGTGTGGCGTGCAGTCATTCCACGCTGAAAGCCCTGCGAACCTGATAAGATCAAAGGAAAACCTGAATCGATGTTCGCCCGGGCCAGTGCAAACTACCGTTATTATGGACCTTACTCCTGACAATATCTGCTAGAAAATGAGAAAAGAAAAAACATTGAGATGCAGACGGAAGGATCCCCGTAAATTCCTCAGAAGATAAGACAAAACAAAATACCCGCTGATGTACAGAAAAATAAGAGCCGTAAATATGACTTGCTGACGTTTCGATGCTCAAGGGTGTTTGTCAAGGTATAGAGCAAGCACAGGGTGTTGCCACGGCAGAAGCTCAATACAATATGTGTGGGACAGTGATTATTGTGAGTACGTTTGCCAATGTATTTTTTTTGTGTCGTTTAACCTGTGTGTTACATGAATATACGCCTTTTGCAGCTAAGAATATTTCTGAATGAATATATTTAAGTTTAATATATTATTAATGAATTAAATTAATATATTTAAGTTTCTAATTACAAAATGTATACTACAAATGAAAATATCTGCCTGGGCAAGGAGTCAACTACGGGGACGTAATAGTAAATGTGAAAAATAAATAAGTCTGCGTAACTTCTAATTACGGTTAAACTTTCTGGGTTTTTTTCCCCTCTCTGCACATGCGCAGGACTAGTAAACTGCTTTACATTGGTCATGTGGATTGTAGACAAAGTTTTTATGGTTGTTGTAAACTTCCCCTCGCAGTAGGATGGTGGCTGTTTAGGGGCGGCTGGGTGAGAGGAGCAGCCCCCCCCGGGTAAATACATTGTTGGTTTTTGAAAATTAGCTCACTGATTGAACTATGCATTATGCAGGGCCAGTTAAGCCTGCAGGAGAAGCCCTCCTGTAGCCCAAATGACAAGAATATATCCAACATTTTATCCTTGTATTTCTTAACTGTTAGAAAGCAACCTAAGATTTCTTTTCAGCTATGATTTAAGGATAATGGTACAGCACAAAATGCAGGCGCTGCGCAAAGAGGGTCACCATTCTGGATCTGAAGCTTGGAACCATCACCAAGTATTTCTATATGTCTATAAATGGTATTATTATAATTAGCAGTAATTGTTGTTATTCTTGTGATGTGTGATTGACACCTTGCATTTATTATAATCATATAAACACAAGGTGTGTACAAATAATATGCTGATGTTGGGCTTAGTAGTAGTTCCAAGACTGCAAAAATGGGAGATTATGCCAGGAATGACAAAGGGTGATGCGGAAAAAGGTTAAGACTGATATGAGAAGATTTATAAATCACCCTTTCCCATTTCTGGTAATAAATAATTGCAAAATGTATTACCAGCTAATGCCATGCGTTTGAGAGAACCCAAAGACCTGAAACCCCTAAGAACCTTAAGGCATATAAGTGGTCCCTTTAAATGGTCAGGTGGCTGCCTCTGCGAATGCATGAAAGGAACGCGCAGAATCTCTCCTGTGCGTTTGCCTCTTTCCCTGCTCTCCAGCTACTTGAGTCACAGGAGGCTACTTGAGGCATACAAGGGCCTTCAGTGTGCTGCCTCCATACTTTTAGATTATCCTAGGTTTCCTTCACAGCCCTATCTAATATTTGCTTAAAAAACAAAACAAACTAAAAAAAACCCACACACGTGGTAAGTCCACGGTTAATTTATATGTTTCATGTGAATACTTGCCTACAAATGGTGTGCTATGATGGTCCATCGAAGCGGTCATTACTGTGGTGCTTTTTGCGAGGTACTTTGGAGCACTCAATGTGATTGTGTTTACACCCCAGAGCCTCCTTTGCACTTTATGCATGAGTGTTACACAGCCTTAAGTACTTTCCACTTTTGCACACACTGGAAATGGCACATTGGAGCCGGTATCGCAAAGACTAGGTTTTTGGTGAGTTAGGTGGTCTGGCTTTTGGCTGCCACCTTTTCTTAAAGACTTAAGTGGTTCCTCTCCTTGCAAAGGACCATGAAGATCTGGTCCTCCTGCAGGTCTTTTGGCAGGGGAGAGAAGGAAGGAGCCATGTGTCCCTTAAGGAAAGTGGCTCCAGAAGATGAAGACTCGGAACCCCAGTGGTCCACTGTCGGCGTACAATGACACAACGAAACCCACCTCCTTCACGATGACAATATCTCTGGCTTTAGAGCAAATCACATTTCTACATACGCTTCTTAAAATTTAAATAAGCGCCATGCAGAAACCAAGGTGGGAATTCTCCTTTAATGACACGCACCCAGGCTTCCTCAATAATGTTTTTATGGCTCTGGGAAGGAGTGTTTAACAAGCTCGTGAGTGGTAAACAGGAGGTGGGGGAGGGGTCGTGTCAGATGGACACAATACTGTCTCAAGTGGAAGTGCAGGAATGCGCTGTTTACTTACTAAATGTTGCAGGTTTCTTTTCATGTAGTCCTTTAAATGTGTCTTTGTTCATTTTAGGCACAATAACAATAGCACCGCATATTGTTATCTATGGCCACAGATTCAAAGAGCCATAAAACACCATCTACATTGCATGTTTTTAACATAAACTCATCTATCGAACTATATATATATATATATATATATATATAGTTATTTTAACTTCAAAATGAACCATATTCAGCTTTTTTACCCATCCGTATACAAAGATTAATTTTCAGTACTGGGCACATGAGTAGAGCATTGCCATCTTTGTATGAACACTGACCTGAGAATCAGTGATGTATTTACCATCTACGCCTAACCCTGGGCAGCACCACCTGCCACCTCCTCCACATCGCTGTCCTTTCTCCGGGGGCTTCAGTCTATGATGTCAAATACCAGCATAAGGAAGCGTGGAAGGAAACTATGGAGGATGGTCCGCCATGGTGTTAATGGGCCGTCTGCGGAGATCATGCACATTGAGTAGTGGCTTTGCAGGGAGCCTGAGTCTTTCTGTTATATGGCAGAGGATCAGTGTCGCCTCATTTAGGAGTTTCCAGGTATAATCATGAGAGTTCTACTTCCAAGCAGCTGGAGATCTATTGTGTTAAGATAAAGCAGACCCCAGTGCGCATGGGGATCTAAACAGAGCCGCTTCTTCTGCACTTGGAAAGCCAGTTCTGGAGGTAAGTATTGTGCAGGAGATGTGGTTGGTGTGGAAAACAGCCGAGAGTGGAGAAAGGGGCCAATGTAGAAGGGTCAGTAGAATCCCCCATGTATTTGTAAAAAGGGCAATACAAATTTAAAGTGACCTCTCGCTTGGGTGTCCACTGACTTTTTTTCAGGAGGTGGGGGGCATAATTTTAATTTTATCATACATGGCCCCTTTTCTAACCATGTCATGAAGGGGAGGGATATAGTCATTATCACATAAAGCATGTAAAGGGTTGAGAAACCTGATACAAAGGCGTAATAGAAGGATGAAGCTGCTATTGTCTGATTTGAGCGCTGCAATTTCTAATGTTTTTATGATAACCCTATTGAGTGCACCACATTATTCATACGCACATCAAGGCGCTAACTGAATTATAAAAAAAAACCATGTAGAATCTGCATTTAGTGTTAACGTGCATAAACAAAATATATTCCATGGAGGAATACAAGACATAAAGGGGGGAAGAGATGGAAGGAACGGAGGAATATAAGAAATAAAAAGGAGGAAGCGATGACAGCTATGGGGGAATATTCCTCCTTGCCTCCCAGGTTGCACCCTCTGCGGACATCCATGACCTCTCGGACATCCTATGCATTACGGTGCGTACGATGGCTGACGTGTCCCTTTAAGCGCTGGATATCCTTGTACACAGACCAGGCTACTCCACAGCGTGGTATATGCTACAGTCCTTTGGTTCCCGCTTCACTTCTCTAATTTCATCCTTACCTCTCTAAATGCTTTCAGCTGTGATACACTTGGAAAGGAATCTAAAACATGTTTTATGTGCCTCGGGAAAGCGTGCTCAATAAAACGGTGTTTATTAGATAAACTCTTATTATTATCATTTTTTTTTAAACTTTACAGTTGGTGGTGGAGCAAATGTTAGGAGGAGGTAGATTCGAGAAGATCTATCAACCGGATGCGTTTTAAATGCAAATAGCAGCGTAGCGCTAAGATTGTGATCACATCCAGCCCGCACTTCTCAATGTGTCTTCTCCTTCAAAGCAGAAGTGAAACGTGTGTGTATGGTTTGAAACACGAAACCAAGAAATGCTCCGTTGATGAGGTTAAATTTCCTTGCGTGGGAGCTGCTAAAAGGCAACTGCGCTAACTTCAAAGGAGATCAGATCGAGCTTAAGACAATAGCTAAGAATACCGTATGTGCGGCTTATAGACCTACCACCGTATGGAGGACTGCATGATGCTCTTCTGATATATGTAGATTTAGGTGTTATATGTTATTATACTAATAAATACTACACTGTATTATATTAGTAGGAAAATTGTCACCGCTTTATCGCATTAACATCACTTGCCAATAACATTTCCGATGCGTGATGACAACAAAGCGAAGGAACGTGACATCATGTCTACAGCAGCAGCAGAGTTTGGTATATGACGTTGCCCTGTGATACAGGGTTAGGGAAACTGTTGCTCATTTTAAACATCTATAATGTTTGGGTGCAACCTATCAAACAAAATGATTATAATAACAATTATTATTATTTATTCCATTAAAAATATTGAAGTCAGTTTACGTTTGCCACATTGCTATATATATATATAAATCAGTCTTTTTACTTTTAATTTTTTATTATTGATTTACATGTACTGTACAGGTATTTTTGGCGTCTGTGACTAGATAGCATTATGATGTAATTAACCCTTATTACGTATTGTTCTAAAGTTGGAATTATTAGATTGAATTATTAGAATTTTTCTCTTGCGGCAGAATCTGTAATTTTTAGGATTATACTGTTTATATGTTTGTATATTGCTTCCTTTATGGATATATAGTAATAATTAAGGATGTATTAATATTCAATTAATTTTGATGTGTCTCTGTAATAGGCACATTTCTGCTTCTTGTGAAAAGTCCTGTGATATTGTTTGCACAGTTGGGCTTATGGGTTATATCCTAACAATATTGTCATTTTCTTCAGACACTATGAAGTAGTTAATGACATCACCATCAGCTCTAGTTTTGAGACTCGATAAACTCACGCTAAAGGAAGTCTTACCTTGTAAATGCTGCCACTTATTCCACATCAACAATATGTATTCCTATATCATGTGATAATTGAAACATATTCCATTTTAATATCATTATTATACCATAAGCAAATAATAAAAAAAACATTACCTTGGGGTGTAACAAAATAAACGATAATTGGTGTTTTTCAACCAAGCAGCGATATGAGTTCCGGGGCTTTTATTTTATTTTTTTGGTGCGAGAACGATATAAATGAATAACCGAACCGTTATCCTGCGTGATAAATGTGCCCATCCCTAGTAACCTATGCCTTGCATTGTAGGGCTGAAGCCAGGAGGTTCTTAACCACATGGAAGTTCCTGTCTTTTGTTCTCAATCGCTGCCGATTTGGTGGCCTCACACCTGGCATGTCTTTATGGCAATTTGTTAGATATAAACCTCTGGGCATCAAACTGCTCCAGGGCAGCACACAAACCAGACACAGCTGCAGGAGGAATAGATTTGTTTGGGTGGAGGCAACTACGCTGAGTTTTGTTCTGGTCAAGACACCGGCATTATTAGTGCTGTATGCGGGAAGATCCTCTATTCACCACGACCAAACAGCGTGGAAGCACACAATGAACTTGTGAAAACAAGTGACAGGCCAAGTAATCCAGGGCGGAAGAGGGGAATTGTTTTAGCCTTTCCGGTGACACTGTCACAATCATTGTGCATGTGTGTTGGAAGCAATCACTTAGGCATTTTCTTAGAAAGTTATTTCATCGCTGTTGTCTGCAAAAGGGTTTAACCACCCGTGCCCTTTAATCTTATTGTTTTTTATCAATTAATTTATATAGCACCATTATATTCTGTAGTGATGTACAGCGATGAACAGGAACTAACAAGTAGTGCATCACATGAGGGTCCTGCTCAGATGAGCTTACATCTAGAAGGTGATGGTATAAGAGGTTAATGTGCAAATACGTGAGGAGTTATCTACAGCTGTATCTCAGCGTAAATGTGGATTAACTGTTTCCTTGGTTTTATTTGAGTCGGGAGCCAGGAGGGTTGCTTGCTGGCAAAATTTAGAGGATGCAGAGGATCGTACCTTATTTATATAGCACAGTGCATTACATATCGCTTGGCAAATGCCTGGTGGGCCAGTGGCCAATAGGGCTAACTACATACGTATAGTGCTGCTAAAGCGGCAAATCAGATCCGGCACTGTGCTGCCACCAACTGGAAACGCACAGCCACACATGGCAAGAGCATAAACACACAATGTGTAGTCTAGCTGATCCAGGAGTCGGCTGCACGTATGTTATTTGGTGGCCGCTGGCCTTAAAGTGCCAGTGCTGCTGAGACAACCCCAGTTCGACACCGTTACATGTCGTATAATAATGTTAACTTTACATAAAGTATAAAAAGTCTAGTTTGAAAATGTACCCTCTAGAGGTTAAAGCATTTGAACCCTTTTAAGCACTGGTCTGGGTTGTAAAATCAACCCTGGCACTTTAAGGTCACAGGCCCATAGATCATTGCTCTGTGGCCATCTGCTGGAATGCACGCAGCCACATGCCACACTTTTACATCAGACTAGAAGTTAATGTGTAGCTTGCAGTGTATCCAACAACCAGTCGCACACTACATTATTAAAGTGGCCTTGTAAGTGTCATTGGCTTTGAGTGGAAGTTGTTATGAGGCACTGTCACACCGAGCATTTTCCTGTCACAGAAACACATATATGTGAGCGGCAGATGTTTTAATCCACGTCTTCTCCTGCCATATGCTTCTCTTCTAATATTTTTGGCCTCAGAATTAAAGGGACCGTTTAGTGTTGCGGTCTCGTGAAGAAAGAATGCATATTAAACTACTTTGTAAGACAAAGCTGCCATCCTGCGCCTGTTAGTTGTACCCTTGAAGCCAGGTTTGTTGGCTCAAGTGATCGTTAAAAACCTCTTGTGCCAATAATGTTAATGGCAATTGTTACTACAGTTGTACTGGCCACCAATGTCCATACCTAGAGGTGGGAACACTCAGGGGTTTTACACCAGCGTCTGAGATCTGGAGCTGAAAGCTTCATACTCTATTCTGGTTTAATGATACCTGGATACCTCGGTGCTTTTCTCACTGGTGTATCGCAGTTGATACATTGACAATAACATTACTTTCTGAGTAGTGGACTACTAACGAGTTAATATTTGACGGGGTGTCAGGGTCAGCTCGTTTACAGACTTTCCAGGTATATCTATACATTTCTGCATTCCTGGAGCAAAGTGGAAATATCACCATAGCAACTGAAAGAGTGGGGCTGATTTATAAAAATTGCAAAAATAAGGAAAAAGTGAGATTGTGCTAATGTATAAATAGTATTGTGACAACGTTTTCTGGAAAGCGACGGCCTCAACAAAAGGTACATCTGTGAATGTTAAGACACAATCACGCCATTTTAGATTGTAAGCTTGCAAGAGCGGGGACCTCTTCTCTGTACCAGGATATCTAAACGTGTGCTAAAGTTATTGTCAATTTAAAATTTGTCTTTGTTAAATATTTTCAATGTAACAGCTCTATGGAATCTGATATATAAATAAATATAATGGCATTTCTATAACTCAAATGTTTTTGCGGTGCTTGCTTGCATTCAGTTCAAGAATTGCTCTTTACTGTATATACCCCCCAAAGTTCCCAGCTACAGAAATAACACAGATGTTATATTTTCTTTTTTTTTTTTAGGGAAATATTTTTTTCTGGCTTGTGCCGGTTTTGAGATTATTAAGATAATAATAAAAAGATATTTCTTTGAGCTGCCACAGGAGACAAAGTCTTTCTATTGGCTTGTCTGGTAGCATTTCCAATACTTTTGTATGCAACTCACATTACCACCAGGAAGTCTCTCATTAAATGGATTGTACCACTTTAAAGTCACAATTATGCTACAAAATGTTTTCTTTATAGTCAATAACACTAAGCTGTGAATGTGTAGGAAATTACAGGTGGGTTTGGCTCTAACCAGACAATGCAAATGACTCGGGCAGCAAGAGTATTTTGGCTATTCCTGTGTCTATCACGCTCTAAGAAACTGAGGTTATGTATCACAAAACTCAGAAAAAAGAATATACAGAAAATAGAATAACGTCGTCCCAATTTTGGTAAGACATAGTGATCCAGTGGGACCCTTGGTAATCTCCATTGGCTAACTACTTGTTTAACCCCTTAAGGACAACAGGCGATCCCTAAACCCATTGACATTGCATTTTGAGCCCGTACATGTACGTGCTTTGTCATTAAGAGGTAAAATTGTATTTGTAAATTTAAAGCAACATATTATGGCATGTTCAGCAATGTGGATATATAGGAAAGGATCACCGGAGCTGCTTATGACATGGACTCCACTCTGTAGGTGGCAACAATGAATATACAAAAATGTTCTCAATGAGAGAGACAGGGGAAACAGAGGAGTAGGTACTTACTGAATACAAATGTATCACCTTCAATCATAAATGAGGAAAAAGTAGGAACATCAGCCAGGATAATAGTCAAAGCCGTTCTTTCCTTTATTTCTGAAAACAGCGACCGGTTTCAGCGTGAACAAACGACTTTGCATATTGAGCAATGTGGGACATGTTGCTCGGTGAATTTGGGGGGGCACTAGGGCAATTTTTTTAACCATCCAACATGTCCTACATTGAGAAAGGTATGTATTGGGATGCTGAGAAGAATATGAAGGTACCAGCTGTATGACTGTGAGAATCTGAACACTGAGAGTTCCAATAAATGCTGGTTATTAGCAATGTAATTATGTTGGTTGCTGCCCTGGATCAGCTACCACCTCTGCCTCCCGTCTGTAGCCACTATGACTGGTGGCGGAATGGGGTAGGATTGGCCCCGCATCTCTTCTGGAAGGGCGGCTTGAGTGTACTTCCTACAGTGGGCATACTTCTGGGTAGTGCTTGGTTCAATCTCCATCAAGAACCTGGTTCATAAAGATAATTTACACCGTTGAAAAGTGAGCCACTTTAAATCTAATGAAGGTTAAAATTATTTTCACATTATTCATAGCAAAATAGCTTATTTTCATGTTAGAACAACAATAATAAAAATGTTATCAAGTATCTTTTCATCTCTCCAGGGGTACACAAAACAATCAAGACAAAAGAATCCCTGCATGCTAAATTCAGCGTTGTACACAGAATATCAGTCTTGAGGAGCTTACTGGTGTTTCGGTGCCAGAGTGAATGTCTGAATGTCACAGTGATTTAAACCAGACTCTGCTACTAAAAAGTCTACGGCCAAGGCGGGTCTACTTTTTTAAATTAAAGACTTTCACAAACCGTCCTTACATACTTCTCCTCTCCAGACAAAAAAATGCAGATCGTAAGAGTACCCCTTACACAGGCACCATTGTCTTGTCATCGCCGGAGGCCATGCTGTGTAGATTAGGGTTTGAATACTGTATTTCTAAGCCTTCCTTACATCACCTTCCTTAAAATACCTAAATCTATGCGGGAATATGGGTACCACATACACATGGTACAGTCAAGTAGAAAAATGAGGGCATTTGCCATAACCATAGGTATATACCGGAATTACCAACGCTGTTGTGAGTTCATTTAGCAGGTCATCCGACTGTGATCCTTCTTTGTTATTGAACAGGGTGTGGATGACATCACTGATGTCATTTTAATTGTTCTCGTGGAAACACTTTGATGCCTCCAAGTATTACCGCAACGAACCTGTCGTTAAACTGGGTCGCCAACCTGGCCTGACCCTGCTGAAGATTAGCACGGATCTGCACAGCCCTTGTATGTGTTTTATGAACAGCTCCTGACATGCCAAGGTGAGGTTTCGGGCTCCAGTACTACTGGAACTTGCTCAATATTTGCATTTATTACCGGTACAAGGGATGTTGCAGTATTTTTGTAAATATATACCATTTTTTTTTACACTCCCCAAATAGGCTATAAGAAGCAGAGAAGTAAAAGAAAAGTTTTTAATCTCATCGCAATTATCAGCTTTAGAGCTTCTGTTTTATGTAATACCTTTCGAAAGTGTTGATAAAATAAAGAGGCCTTTGTGGTTACCTAGACATGTGTGGGAAGAGGAAACCTTGGGACCAAAATATTAAATTTGCAGAGGAAAAGAAAATATTACTGGTACCGTATATATGGAGGCGTGAGAGATGATTAAAGGTAAATTAATTGTTAATTTATATTTTCTCGGTAGTACTCAAATGCAAAAACTTACAATAACTTGTTTCTGTCTTTATGGCAGGCAAGAGGTTAAAAAATGGATGCTAAATGCCTTCTAGTTTTTGTAGATTTTCAATAAAGTTTCTTAATTTTAGTCCCTGTCTTAATCTCCTTGTTGTTCCAACATTCACCCCTGGTTTTGAACATGTGGTTGTTTTTAAGGGGTTAATCCAATCAAATGTGTGTTTTTTTTGTGTTTTAAAATAAGAACAGAATATATTCCTTCTCTTAGAACATAGTTTTGGAACCAGTACTTGGTGAAAATTGCATGGTTTGCGAGTCAACGACCTGGCTAAATTAAAATGATCAGGAGTAGGATCTAGACAACGACCGCTAAATATTCTGCAATTAAAGCTAATAGATACATCTGTAATTAAGTGATCCATTGGGGTCCGTGGAAACAAAACGCATATTAAAATAATGTCATTTAGTCACATTTTCTAGATGATCAAAAAAAAAACAGGTCTAGAAATTAGTAGGTGTCTAATAAAACCATCCTGTTTCTCTGGTGTTGCCCACCTGGCCAGGATGTACGGACACAGAGGACACATTTCCGCCGTGGCAGTGTCCACAAGCAACATATTTTGTGTGCAAGCTCATCCCTGCAGTCTTCTGGGCTCCAGCAGGCTGCTAGGTCACGCAGATCATGGGTAGGTAACATTTGCATGACATAGTAAGGTAAATGTAACTGAATCTAACTAAAATTAACTACATAAAAGAACTTAATTAAAACTCGCCAGAGTGCAGAAAGCACTCCCGTTGATTTCAATGAGAGCACTTTCTTGCCAGATTTTGGGGCTGCCTTTTCTTTTTTTTCAATTTAACTTTTTTTTGTATCCAGTGTAGAAATTCAATGAATCAGACTCAATGTTTCCAATGCTGCATCTCATTACTCCAATCCTCATACGCACTTTAATGCATATGATAGCTGAGTGTTACCTCTAGATTAATGGGCGAGGGTTTACATGCAATTCATCATCCCATCAATGCAATTGCTTTCCTTCCCGCCCCAGAATGAGGCATCTCCTGCTTAACAATGTGTTGTACTAGATGCCATCTCCTGCACTGGTCTGCATGTTCATCTGTAGAAAGTGATCTCATTGATTTGAAAGGGACAGCTTTCCTGCCCACGACTGGCTGCTTTGAGAAGTCAAAACTGGGGTCCGTTGTGGAGAGGGTATTTTCAGAAGGTATTGTTTTCTTTATTAAGGAATGAATGCATATTAAGGTACTTACTGCTAAAAGCAATCAATCACTGGCATTTCTGCCATGCGCCTAGGGGGTCTCATTAGACCAGCCCACCAGAAAACTCTTGTAAGTCAACGTTGGACTCAACTGGAGATGAGTGACGGCGCAGATGTGTATTGCTGAGCAAAGGCCAAATGTATACGTGAGTCTGGTGATTCTTTCTATTCATTTGGATGAAAGGCTAAAATAACCAGGTGACGCTCAGATATCATATCCATTAAAGTGCGTAAGATGTGTATCTTTAAAGCTGCTGTTCCCCCAACTCTGCTGAATTTACAGTTTAATTGAGAGCCACTCAGTTTTCTATTGGCACAAAGTGACACCTTTGCAGCATTTTGTCCACCTTTTTATGCTCCTTTTGCACACAGTATCGATGTTTTTTATGCAGCAATATTTTAATAAAAATGTGTATTGCTGATTGTGTTGTAGTTTTATAACTATATATTGTATTGATTTTTTTTCCAGCTTTTAGCAAGGTATACAGAAATGCAGAGGAAATAAAAGGGATTACTAGAACGGTACATGAATTGCCAAAAATAAAAAGTAGCTTATGGTGTCCGATGGGCTGGGGTAGGTGGGCATCTCCAGGCTGGCTCAGTGTAGTGTCTGTCTAGGGACAGTCTAGTAAACAAGGGGTGCTGTGAATGAGGTTGGGGTACTGAGATGGTGGTATTGGGTAGTAACGGGGGGCTTTGGCTGTGTGGTTGCATAGAGACATTTAACTTCACTGATCCATGCAAACATATTTGAGTATTACTGCCCTTTGGCTTGGGGCGATGATGCGAAATGCAGACCGTAAGATTTGTTCTAATACTAACAAGCCAACCAGTTAAGTAGGGTACCTGCCACCATAACCAGGTCTCCCAAGATCAGCAGGAAAGTCATGAACCCAAGTACCTTCCTATTGAGTTCTTCCCGGACACTTGAGGAATAAGCCGGAAACAGCCGTTATTGTGCCGCATAATTAACCAACGCTATGCATGTGCAGGCTTATGCCAAACTCTTCCAGGGGCCACACCTACGAGTATTAAATGCTATGGCTGCTTTGAATAATAGGTGGTTTGTGCTGCATTTCGAGATTTCTGTTATTCTTTTTAATCCTCATTTCCTCATAATGGATCTTTGTGGAAAATGTGGGAGTAAGGCCTATAAAACCCATGTTAACTCTTTTACACGGAACAGTATACAGTGCTTTACAATATCGCTGTATGTTCTGATTAAGCCACGCTGATATCCATACAGGAATGTGTAGGCTTCTTTGTTTTGGCACTGTGCCCAAAATAATGTAAAAATAATGTGATTGCTAATTGTATCAACATTAATGTTGGCACAGTTCCCAGAATACAATAAGAACCGTAACTAAATGTATTTACGTTACAGGTGTATGCTGTTCGGGCCATAAGAGATGGTCATTGATGATGATGATGATATTACTCTTTTGGTCCTAAAAAGTTGTTAAAATGTATTCATTTTCTAAAAGAATTGTTCTGTGACTTAATATGGGAGATGAACCACTGAATCGCAAAAGAGCTGTGCAAACCTTGACATGATATGTATATATATATATATATAATGTGTGTGTGTGTGTTAAACATGATTAAAGGAGTCTTCCCTTGGCTGCTTCTACCGAAAGCAGGAAGCATATTTAACACTCTGTAGTGTTCTCATTGTAATCAATGGGAGTAGTTTTGGCCAATTCAGTGATGTATGATCAATGAACACTCATGCCATTGATTTGGAATCATTGCTCTCAGTAGATGCAGTCATGCTGTAAAAATGGATACCAAATTACCTTTTGCATGAAACTAGGGCTGCTGTTCCTTTAAAAAAGGCACTTTCCCCAAACATTGATTACACTCTCTAGCATGTTAAAGCAAAACTCCGAGTCTAGCTTTGTGCTTTTGTCTTCTTTTCCGCTTCCTCCAGTCTGCTTCTTCCGAAGTCGGAAATGTGCTTTAATTCACTGTAGCGCTCCCATTTAAATTAATGAGCTCTGAGCATTCAGCTGGCATACGTGTGACTGGCTGCTATTCATGCGGATGCACAGGAAGCATTCTTGCACACCTTCTGTTTGGTTAGGTGTAGGAGGAGAATGACACAAAAGTCGAATAACAACAAATATGCGCAGACACACACTACATATGTATGCAAACAGAATGCGTGACTACATATCCAGCCAGTGGCCACACATATGTCATCTGGCTGGCCCTGGCCCTAAATTACCAGGTCTGCTTAGTCATTCCAGCCCCCATAGGAACCAATGCATAAAAACTGCCTCCAATGTATATAAAAAAAAATTGGGGACAATTAGGTCCCTTTAATTAAATATTTGCTTATCATTTCCCATGTTTCACATGAACACAACACTGAAACTTGTCAGAAGTCCTTTAGTTCCTATGGCACCTATCTATACTTACCAGTCCAAATTCAATCCCAAACAGAGGCAGTCCAACGTAGGAGGAGGCAGGAGCTAAGTGACACACAATGCAATGTTTTAAGATACCACGGTAATAGCATGGCAGTCCGCACATTTACAAGCGAGGTTAGTGCGTGTGATAGAGTGATTATGTGACACCGTTAGTGAGTGTGCGTTTGATTGCTCTCTGGGTGAGAAGGTGGCAGCTCCCCCATGAACTGGACTGAACTGGGCATGTGAAAAGGACATTTAGATACCGTGTTTCCCCGATAGTAAGACACCCCCGATTGTAAGACGTATCGGGGGTGTCAGAGGGGTCGGCTAATATAAGCCGTACCCCGAAAGTAAGACATATGTCTTACTTTCGGGGAAACACGGGGGATTTGCCTGCAGATTCTCTGCAGCAGTAGCGTACCTAGCGGGGGGCGGGGGGGGCGGTCCGCACCGGGTGCCGCTCATCACGGAGGTGCCAATTTGCCGGCACCCGGCACCCC
>VKOC01048817.1:0-10370 GCA_009364415.1 Spea multiplicata | reverse complement strand
CCATGCTATCACACACACACTCATTCACAAACATTTAAATACTCATTCATTCCATTAATCACACATACTTCACACATTAAACACACATACTTACCCAAAAACCCTCCCCCACCCCCTTACCTGAACTGCAGATCTCTCACTCGAAGACTTCTGCAGGGGACCGGCTGTACGAGCAACTTCTCTGGCCCCGCCCCCAGAGGAAGGAGGGGGGAGATAGAGTTCTGTGAGGAAGCTGCAAGCTTCCTGTCCTCCTGCTTCTAACAGAAGAGACGCTGCTCGCGACCGGTAAGCAGCATGGCCCCAGCAGACATTTTTTGGGGGGTCTGAGAAGACGACCCCGATTATAAGACGAGGGGTATTTTTCAGAGCATTTGCTCTGGAAAAAACCTTGTCTTATAATCGAGCAAATACGGTAATAGAAAATAATCGTGTAGTAAAATCAAAAGCTCAGATGAGCCCCAGCCATTAGGTACCTGGGCAATTGGTAGGCCAATCTGATTTAGAATTTATAGAACTTGGATTAACCCTTGGGTTCAAGGAAACTCTGACCACATGAAAGTAGGGTTAATGATAGGACAACCTAAGTATCCTATAAAACAGCTGCATGTAGTTACCTTTTTCCTGTAATAATAGGTAGTCTGACTTGTGTGGAAACCCTGTAATGTGGTATTATTCTCTTTCCGTCTTCTGGGATTTTTTGGTGTTTTGGAAAACTTTTAACCTGAGACTTGCAGCCTGATGCCAGAGTACAGGTTCACCTTTTTCTGTGAGCTTTCTACTGTGGTCTGTTTTATGTAGTGTTTTGGTATTCAACCGCTGGAAGTCAGATGCAAAATGTAACTAATTAAGGTGGCCCAGATGTCAAAGGGGCACAGAAGCAGCCTATGACCTTTCCTCAGCGTGGTACAAAGGTGTCAAGCACTATGTATTCATTCAATAATGAAAAAAATCTATTGGTAGTGACAGGTGGCTTTGGTTCCATTCTGATGAGACATGATTCATGCAATCAGAAACAAAGTATATAATCCAGGAAATTGGCCAAGGTCAATTCAGTAGGAGGAAAGAAATGTCAAGATGAAGGCTTGTAGGTACAGAGACAAATGAGTACACTTTTTAAAGTGGTTAGCTATTTGTGTTATGTATCGTAGGACCCAGTAATGGCAATGTACTTTATTGTGGCTACAACATTAAGACCTTGACTATCATGCACTGTTGTTGGTGAAATGTACCATAAGAGCAGTCCGTATGGAAATGTTCAGCTGAGAGCATCATTAAATGAGTAATGGCATCTGACTTTAAAAGCCATAAAATATGTTTAGTGCAAAGTGTGTAACAGCTTGCATGCACTTAACGCTTTGCCAAGAGTGTCAACAGGAAATGCATGTCTAAAACATAACATTTAACTAAGGAGACAGGGTATATAGTTTACCAAGACTTTCTACCAATATTTTCGATCATGTAGAAGATTTAATAATCAACATTTTTCAGACTTATACAAACTTCCTAGAATATTTTATGATTCACAATTTATTGCCCCTCTGTCTTTATACCATACAATATTTTGTAAAAATAGTCCTTCAGTTATAAAGTATAAAAAGATAGTATTTGTTTAGAGCTGTACTAGGATTAAAATAGGTTCAGGTATCTAAACCCTTTAAAAAAAGCCTAATTACTCTTAAGGAAGAAACAGTGTAACACTTTTGCTATGTCTTTGTTTAACCATAATTTCTTTGCCTCTCATTTATTTGGCCATGCAAATCATGTTTTTCAGGGCAAGTTAGACTGTCTTTAGAAACCGTATCTATCTATATATATATATACTGTAAAATCTCAGTTAATATGCACAGTGTACTCCTTTTTCAAGAGTCCTGAAAAATGAGGTGTGTTTTATAACCAAGTACAAATTTATTTGTGTTGCATGATCTCTCCATGAGAGCGTTTGTGCAGCATTAACCCCCTTCAATGCTGAGACTAAGATGAAATGATTATGGCATTAAAGGGGTTAACTCTTATGTGTTCAGTCTCTATGGGCTTGTGGTGACCAAGTCACAATCAATGATATGCTCCTATGGAGCACCTGCATTGAAAAATAATAATAAAGATAATAAATAGAAAAACTTAAACAATCTACTTGTTACTATGAACAATGCTTGAATTATTCTCTATTTAGAAAACCCACTGATCGCAATACATTGTTTCAAAAGTTTCCCTCCGCAATACTGTAAAAAATCTTTCTCTATTCTGAGTTCTTACAAGTATTGTGTAATTACTCACAACAGCAAAATATTGATAGACAATTAGAGCAAATGCAACAAGGTTTTTTTATTGTTACAGGCAAAAGAGCGAGCAATGAATACATTTGAGGAAGAAAGCACATTAATTCGCTAACTAATGAAATCAAATGCTGTAAAGACGCCCGACTACTGCTTCTAAACATATCAGAGATGCTATATGATCAAATTGGAAAATACTAACAAATGACAAAATATGATCATCGTGTTTTTCTAATCCACCAATAATTAGCCTCAAAAGAGGATGAAATCTGAAAGATCTCCAATACCCAATGGATCCAATAAAATTTTACTTATCCCAATGATTTAAAAGGAAACCAGGTGGTGTTTAATGCACAGGTTGTGTCACCAGTGGACACGTGATACAAGGAGACAGATGTTCACATGCTGATACAGGAAAACAAATGAAAATTCGACATTGAATAACAGATCACGTGATCTACAAGATTACTTGCCCATATCTTCTTGATAACATAGCAAAACGGACCTCACTTTGGGGAACAGAGTAAGAGGTCAGCAATAGAAATGGATGGAAAAAACATATACGCTAGTGGCTAAATATTTCTTAGAACTGTGGTATCAATTAACCATGCTGCGATTTAAGAGGATAGACCATGCTCCCCCCCTGTTGACACAAAGAAGAGACGGAATATAAATATATATTGTTTAAAGCGTTGTTGGAACCATGTTGATACATATTTCGGTTTATTGTTGCAAGTTAAGGATTAATTTCAAAATCCAGTTTCTTACTGTGAAATCCCTTCAGACCGGTTCCTCTACTTACATCTCTTCACTCATCTCTAAATACACTTCTAACCGGTATCTCTGCTCCGTTTTTCCTCTCCTCTGAATTCTAGCTCTCATGCACGCTTGCAAGATTTCTCAAGGGCTGCTTCTATACTCTGGAATGCCTTTCCCTGGCCTATCCATCTTTCCACCTGCTTTCGGTCCTTTAAAAAATCTCTCAAGACAATCTCTCATTAGAACATTACACATTTACGCTCCCATATTCCTTTAGCTCTGCAATACATATACTAGTATGGCTGGTCCATCCATAACAAGAGCCATTTTACCTCTTGTGTAATACACCCTAACTCCCTCTAGATTGTAAGCTTGTTTGAGCCATCCTGACCTGCTGTTTCTGTTAGTCAAATTGTTAGAAATATCATTACCATATATAGGATAGTATAATATACTAATCGAGAAACAAGGCAAAGAAATACATCTGGTCCAGCAACCCTTTTGGTGCAAATCTTGTCCTCTGGCGTCGATATATTGACGATATTTTGAGGGGGTCTTTGGATCTTCTAAATGAATTAATTTCTTACGTCAACCATAATCAACATAATTTAAGCTTCACATCCTGTTTCAATAAATGTCAAATAGATTTTTTGGATCTCACCCTATATACATCTGGGGATAAAATCCATACAAATACGTTCTTTAAACCAACTGATGGAAATGGGTTAATTGATTTCTCTAGCTGCCATCACCTCCAGTGGCTCCTTAACATACCAAAGGGGCAAGTGGCACGTATTCTAAGAAATTGTAATGATAATAGGGATATCTCCATTCAAAGTGAACAACTTTTAAAAAAAAATTGAAGAAAGACATTATCCAAAAGAACTGCTTCAGAATAGCTTTGAAGTGATCAAAAATTTCTTATGTAATAAGTGTGAAGGACCGACCAGGGACCTCAGGATACTGGGATACAAACCGGCCTGTTAATCTGCATCCCAGAGACAACAGGGGCAGTAAAGGGATTAACAATACAAAGGGACACAGACATCACTAAAATAAGGAATACACATTGTCTTGATTAGATTATCTCCCAGACCTTAGTGTGTTGTGTGTAAACAGTTAGGAAATAAGGCAATAATAAAATAAATTTTAACACACAAAAGGATAACATTAACTGAGGGGTAGGGTCACTCTAGGAACCGTCACAGTCCCAAAATGCAGGAACCCCAAATCTGTTTCCGAGCTCCACAGTCTTTGGATAACATGGCACTCCTTACCAGGGCCCATAGTCTGTAGTAAGGAGGCTTTTGAGATCAGAAAAGCAATCAACAAATGTTGGCCTATTTTAAAACAAGATAGTATATTAAAACATCATCTCCCTGAAAAGGCTAATATCATCTATAAAAAATCATAAAGTCTGAAGCGAACTTAAGCACTGAGTGTTCTTCTTGACATAGAAAAACCAATGGAGGACAATTTTCTGTCCAAAAGAGCCCCAAGTGCAAAAATGTGCAAAAGGTGTAATCTGCAAAAAAAGAAAATCACTGTTTTTGAATGCACTATAACGGGGAAGGAATATAAAATCAAACATTTCATCCATTGCAAGTCACACAGTGTAATTTCTTTACTTGAATGCAAATGCAGGATTCAGCCTCACCTCCAGGGAACTCAAAGCAAGAGCTCTCAAACACCTTGGAGGCATACGTAACAAAAGTACAAAACACGGTGTTCCTAAACACTGTAAGATTTCTCTTTTTCTGAGTTCCAAATTATAGGAATAGACCAAATATTACCCCATTGGCGGGGAGGTGACATTAAACAACAACTTTGTAGAAGAGAAACTGAGTGAATTTACAAATTACACAAACATAAAAAGGGCGGGCTGAATACTGAACTGGAGATTCTAGCATTCATAGACTAAATAAATACAAATTATAGCTTTCTCTCCCTTTCCCTACCTATTGCACATTGTACTTTCCTTTAACTCTCTCTATGATACTATAAAAGAGTTAAAAAGTAGTAGTTAAAAGTAGTATCATGTATTATACAAACCTACCATGTTCTTCTCTTATTGCAGACACTCAAGGGAATATTTATCTGAGAATGAATTATATATATCATGATTTCTCATTTTAACTTAGATACAGTTTACAGTATTTACATGTCCATTTAAATTATGTATTTATATATTTATGAGAATATATACCGTATTTGCTCGATTATAAGCCATGGTTTTTTCCAGAGAAAATACTCTGAAAAATACCCCTCGTCTTATAATCGAGGTCTTCTTATAATCAGACCTCAACTGGGTCTGACTATGAGACTAAGATCCAGATCCCCCGCAGCGATGCAGGGGACCTGGATCCTCCTGTCTCCCCCCCACCCTCACTTACCGGTACTTCAGAGTCCGGGCAGCGTGTAGAGCTCTACGCGATTCGCGTACACAACTTCCGCTGCAGCCGGGAGGAGGTGCGGTTAGCAGCAGGGGTTGTCTGCGTGATCTCTGGTAGTCTAATAACTGCTATAGTTGTCACAGATACTGATTATCCCCCCAAAATTATATGTTTATGAACAGTAGATAAGTCAAGGTGTACAACTAGGGTCATTGTGACACTTTTCAAACAGGGATTTTATCGCCAATTGCTGCCAAATTTTGAGGTATTTTTATATTTTTTGGGTTTTTTTGCATATGTTGCAATGTTGCTTTAGATTTTATATTATATTTTGTATAGAATATGTGCAACTGCAGAAAAAAACACCAAACTGTGTTCACCAACATCCCCCGGTTCCAACAAGGCCTCACATGCATGGTTCATGCATTTTTTGAGGAAGCTATGAGGGCTAAACTGGAACATGCGCATTTTAGTTTTCACATTTGGAATTTTCAGAAATTGGTTTCCTGGGCCCATATCCCATTTGGGACATTTTGGAAGCCCCCACTGTAAATTACCCCATAAAAGTATATATTTATGAACAGCAGACAAGTCAAGGTGTTCAACTAGGGTAATTTTGACAGTTTTCAGGCAGCCATTTCTTCATTGATGTTCACAAAGTTTCGTGGAGTGATCACAGGCTTGGGGGCGGGCTCTGAGTGGCTGTGCTGGTCTGCCCAGACTCCTAGGCAGACAGCAGCAGCAGCGCCCCCGCGATCACCACGATTGTGGCGATGTGGGGGCGGTTTTTGGGGATGACATACCTGGTAAATCCCAGTCTACCGGTGGCCTATGACCAGGACGTACCAGGTACGTCCCGGTCCTGAAGGGGTTAATTTTGTAGCCGATTGCATTCCCTTCACTGGGGGGCAGGAGACGCCCCTTTGGGGCGGTCCTTCCTGATGACACGGGCGATCAAGTTACCTCCTACCCTCCATGTCATCACACCAAACCAGGAAGTACCCAGTCAATAAAAGCCGGCAAGGCCTCACACAGGAAGAGATGATACATGCACTGCACTTTATTTTTATCCTGCTATTAGTTGGATGATACACCACAAGTTTCCTGAGTAAGCCAAATCCATATTTGGCGAAACGCGTTGAGATCGAAAGTCTGGACCTTTTATTTTGACCATTTGGACTTATATAATACCTATCGATCGTGCATAACATTTTGGGTTGTGTCACACTCTGTTGTACCTTCATTTCAATTTTCTACTACGATATTGCACCATTGGAGTTTGTTCATTTTACAGCTTTTAAAGAGACTATTAAAAGACATCATAACAGAATCCTTTGATGGGCCTGCTTAATCACATTTGCGAGTGAAACGTATTTTTCTTTAACCCCTTAACATCCATTGACGGGTCAGGCAAAAACAGTCAGTTGACGACCTATGACGTGCCTTGTACGTCATGGGGTTGAATGAGTTTAGAAAGCAATCAAAGATTGCTTTCTTCACTCAGATGGTGTTGCTGTAATGCCTCGACATAGAGGCATTCTGCAACACAGAAACGTTGGGGAGCAGTTAGATCCTCGAAGCGTTTATATTAGTCGGCAATCACTTCCTTCACTCAGTTGGTGTTACTGAAATGCCTCGAAATCTTGCCATTTAGCCTACACTAAAAGGAGGGACATTGAGTGAGCTGATCTTCGTTTGTCCAATCAGCTCACTCCTGTCACATCATGTTGAAGGCTAGTCCAATGGTTTTGCAGACTAGTAATGAAGAGAGCCTATATAAGAGCAGAGCAGAGCAGATGGGGATCCATTCATTTCACTGTTACTGCTTTATATGACACTGCTGTCCTGCATCTGACCATTTTACAGAGTGAGATTCTTCTGTGTAAGACTTTGTGAGCCTCAGCCTGCATTATGTTTGGATCAGATGAGGAACCCAGTATGCAGAGTGATAATAGTCTCAAGAAAAAGTAAAGAAGTCAAAACAATGGTCAGGAGAGCAGAAATTTGAAGCAGGTGATGGGCCCAGAGCTGTGGTTCTTCAGACAATAGAGGTGTGACCATATGGATCTTGATGTAGTCCGAGGTATAAGTTCTTGGCTTGAGGTTGAACATGATTTGGCAAGAGGTCATGAAAGTGTTATACTTCTTGCGGTCGCCGGAGTACCTTTCTGGCATGGGTATCAGTGGTTCAGAGGCGGCTGCTCCATTAATTGCCACAGGCTCTGGTAGCATAGGCGGTGCTGGGAGCTGATCACCATGTATTTTAGGATTGCCTTGCATTTGGTGCATTTGTTGCCGTATCTGATTCTGTCCTGCTTGGACACCTTGCAATGACTGGTTAAAAGCCCCATCTGTTGTGTGAGTGCGGCAACTGCTTCAGCCAATATTCCGGTTTCCATAATGGCTTGGTTGTTATATTATATGAGAAAGCCAGTATGCAGAGATAGTGATAATAGTCTCAAAAAAACAAGTAACAAAGTCCAAACAATGGTCAGGCAAGCCAGGTCAGGAGAGGAGAAATCGATGTAGTCAGGATCAGGCAAATATCAGCAACGGTACTCAAAAATACAACGGTCAGGCAAGCTGGGTCAGGAGAGGAGAAATCAGCATAGTAAGGATCAGGCAAATATCAGCAACGCTGATGTAGTAGCGGGGATCTAGTAATGTTGGGTGGTAATTTAATCCATATTTCAGGTGTACAAAATCTAGTATACTCATCTTCCCGTCAGTCAGTGGCTCAGTGATGAATAGCACATCTTTAGGAGCAACATGTCCAATAATGCTCAGACAACCTGATACAGACTGATAGTAAGTAAAGGACACATATGATAATTCTGCTTCATACATCTGAGCAGCATTGCCTTTTTCCATTCTTCTTCTATAAGTGTATACTGTATGTTTAATGGTACTCAGAGATAAGTACTATGTAACTGTAAGACTAGATGAAATGTATTTCCTGCACGCTGCAGCTGAAAGCTGTGTAGACATATTCAGTGGGCAAGGTGAGAAAATGAATGGAGAGGGGCGTGGCTAGCCGTCGGAGAAGATGGACGCTTAGGTGAAGAGCTCCGTCGCGGCCCTAACCGTTTTTAGCCATCTTTAGCCATCCTGCACCATGGGCAGAAATAAAAAGTTATCTGACGGCTCAGAGACCCCTAGGGGCAAAGGCAAAGCGCCCTCGACCTCCTTGAGGGAATATTTTCAGACGCCACGAGACCTGTCTACACTGCCTCCTGAGGGCCTTGAGGCTCCCTCGCCTGCGAGTACAGTGGGCACCGAGGACAGCAGGCAGAGCGGGGGTGAGGATGTCCCCTCCGATGTTCGAGGCCAGGACACTGTGCTCCGTCTGTTTTCATCGGCCCCGTGGAAGGAAGACTTCAGTACCCTCATCACGGAACTTAAGCACGTGGTGAGGGATGAAGTGGCGTCGTTACGTGCGGACTTATTGGGCCTTGACAAACGCCTTACCATCCAGGAACAGGAGTCTACCCGCGTGGCGCATAACCTCAAAAACGTGGCAAGGGTTTCCTCTCAACATACGCTTTACTTGGCGGATTTTAGACGGCGATTGGAAGATCTCGACAACAGAGGTCGGAGACACAATATCAGGGTCCGAGGCCTACCTGAGGCGCTCTCCCAGGAGGGTGAGGACTTATTCCAGTTACTTACCGTCCTTTTCAACACGCTCCTCAACAGGCCCCCAGAGACGGTGATTTGTATGGACCGTGCTCATAGGGCTTTGCGGCCGCGTGGTCCTCCGTCGGCTCCCCCTCGAGATGTCATCTGTCACCTGGTGGACTTTCGGCTGAAGGAATCCATTATGCGGCGAGCGAGGGAGGTGAGGTCTTGGCCTTATGAAGGCCATGATATCTCCTTTTACCATGACCTCTCTGATCTCACACTTCAGACCCGACGGCTATTGCGACCATTGACGAGCGAGCTGCAACGGAGAGAGCTGCGATATAGTTGGGGCTACCCCTTTAGTCTGAATGTACGGGTTAACAACTCCGTTAAATCGCTGCGCTACTTCCATGAGCTACCGGAGTTTTTGGAGGGTCTGGGCATCTCTAATCTGACCATTGAGGATTGGGGTTTACCGGAGCTACGCTTCCCCTCGGACCGCATAGATCGCCCTTCCCGCAGACGACGTCAGGAGTCATCTAGAACCAGCAGTTCTCCACGACCGCCGGATTCGACTGCTGGCTCTCGTCGTGTTGCTGATCCCCCGGGACGCTTTCTGCGAGAGGAGTGAGGGTTATCCCGAGTAGTGAGTAGTCCCCCTGAGGGACATCGTTGTCTGCGGCCCTTTGTTTTGGGCTCCCGTTCTGGGCCTTCTACTATGTTCATTTTGGCCTCGGCTGGCACACCTCATGGCCTGCTATATAGTACATGGACCTTACCTGGTTAGTTTCCAGCTTTGGGGGGGGGTTTACTTTTAGGCCCCATTTGAGACTATTTGGGCCCTACCACGTGGTTTTTCGCCGGCTACAACATGGCGCTGAGACTATACGCCTGGGACTTCCATTTACGCCGCCACGTGTGTTTGCGGGCGGTCTCGGTCTCCAGCTTTATGATCCTCGCTTCATCTACCACAGTGGATGTGTCTTTTATCTGTGCTGGCTAGCCCCCTGTGGCCCTGACTCTGAGGATGTTCTGGTTGTAGTTTTATGGTGTTATTATTATTTATGGTGTATTATGTCATGGAAACCGTTCTGTGTGGCATGTTACTGCTGGTTTTTTTTTTTTTGTGTGCACCTGTGGTTAAGCAGCGCTGTTGGCGCTTGCTCTGCCGTTCTTACTCGTGCCTCTCTTGCTCTTGACACTGCACACCCACACACCACGGTCCTGGGCGTGGTTTATCTCGATTGCCCATTTGCACTACACAGTTCATGGTTGGCTTTGGTCCCTCTACCGCTACGACACTGCTGGGGCCTTGGTTTATCGG
>VKOC01048814.1:0-26358 GCA_009364415.1 Spea multiplicata | reverse complement strand
TTCCACATTTTCAAAGTGCTCCCAAATTGGGGCGCGCATAGCCTTGGGTTGTGCCTTGGGTGCTGCTTGTACTGCTCGGGGTGGATGAACAGCGGCAGAACTAGTGGTGGTGGTGGTAGTGGCACTGGTGGTACTATCAGTACTGGCCATAGTGGGACTGCTAATTGCTTGAAGTCTAGCAGATTTGGTAGGTTTTGCTGCTGCTGCTGGTGGTGGTGATGATCGCAGCGGAGAAGGTGGAGGCTCAGGGGAAAATTGTGCACTAGTCATTTGTACACTGCTCCCTGAGGAATCTGATTTCTGACCACTCATCTCCTCTACTTCCTCTGGCTCATAGTCTAGTTCTTCATTAGCCAGATCAAATGGAATTCCTGCTAGGCTGGAGCTAAGACTGATATCGTGACTAGTAGTAGTAGTAGTGCGAGCAGGAAGAACAGACTCTACACTTGGCCTCTCAGTCTCAGGCTCCTCTGGTACCTCACTAGCTGGATTTCCAGTACTATGTGTAGCCATCTCTCTAACTGTCTTTACAAAAATACTGTAAGGACTTGGTGGCTTGCTAGAGGTACTAGGAGGACATGGCGTGGCGGTACCGGTGGGAACAGTAGGCGCAGCACTAGTGGTGGTAGACGCGGTAGAGGTGGGGGTGGTGGTGGTGGTGGTTTTCCCTACAAAGGAATGAGATCGCTTTGGTTTGGGACCCCTCTGAGTCTTGCTGCTAATTTGGCTCTGCTTGGTACCGTGCATGCTGCTTGTGGATGGGGAAGATGATGCTTGGGGCAAAAGGCACTTTTTTTTAGTCACTGGGCTAGTACTACTTGTGCTACCCTTTAACTTTGAACGTGCTGCTGGTGCTTTAGGCTTTCCGTAAAAAACCATAGAGCTTGTAGGCCTAGCCGCACTACTACTGCCTGCTTTTGGTGCCTTTCCTTTACTTGATAATCCTTCAAGCAATGCTTCCCCAAATGATAAGCGAGAGCTTGGCCTACTTGGCCGACTAGACTGACGCAAAGGCTGCATCTTAGAACTGGCGCTGGTGGTGGTGCTGGTGGTGGTGGTGGTAGATGGAGCTTGTCCCTCCTTAGTCCCAAAAGGAGGATCCATTTCAAATTTTGTGTTGTGTGTGTAGTGTAGTGTAGTGTAGTGTTTAAAAAACTATAAAAACAAAAAAAAGGAAAAACAAATTAAAGACAAAAAAAATAGAGGAAGTTCTCTTCAGTGCTACTAAGTAAAACTATGCACTACTGCACTGTGCTGTTGTGTGCAATCTGCCAAAGTGCTAAAGTTATTTAAATTGTTAACTCAAGATTAACTATTTTATAACTAGCAGTATTTTATTTTTAATTTGAATTTACACGGGCCTAAGAGCTTAGCCTACTACTATGCTAGCCTAAAGCTATATTTCCTTACTATAAGTCTACCTCTAGGCAGACGCTCTCAACCCCACTAAGCTAAAGTGAGGTTAAATCAGATTAAGTATATGATTTCTTAATTAATATTAAGTTATATAATATTAATAGATTAGAACTAATTTACTAATATATATTATGTATTATAGATAGAAGAATATAGATTATGAATTAGAATTTAGAATTAGAATTACTTATATTATAGATTATGAATTAGAATATTATTATTTATAATATATTATAGATTAAGATTAAAGAAGATTAGAATTATTTTAGTACTACAGCTAGTAGCTTGAAGCTTTGCTTAGTACAGCTCGTCACAGTCAATTTTTCTTGAAAAGAATTAGAAATAAAATAAAATGTCACAGCAAAACAGTTATCTTCACTGCTTGCTGCACTCACTAGCCCAACAAGTTCACTTCACTGATGGACTGAGGTGAGCAAAACACTAAGGGTACTATTAATAAAATTGAAATAAAATGTAAAATAAATGAGAAAATCTTTGCAAAACAGTTAACGTCACTGCTTGCTGATCAAAAAAAAAACACAGCACTTATGCGGCTGCACTCACTAGCCCAACAAGTTCACTTCACTGATGGACTGAGGTGAGCAAAACAAATGAAATAAAATGAAAGATTAATTAAGAAAAAATTGACTTGGTCTCTTACAAAGCACAAACTATAGCGCTGCAGCACCAGTACTAATAAGATTAGCTGAACTATACGCTAGTAGTAATTAATTAAGATTATTACTTTTATTTATAGCTAATTTAATTAACTATTAAGATAAGAAAGAATTAGAGAATTATTGATATTACTGATTTTAGATTAGACACTAGTAGATGTCTTGAATGTCTACAGTACACTCTACACTAGTATACTATTACTAACTATAACTGACAAATATATATATAATTTTATAATGAATTCAATTATTAATTATATTAATTAATATTACTGATTTTAAATTAGACACTAGTAGATGAATGTCTACAGTACACTCTACACTAGTATACTATAGTGTATATATATATATGACTGACAAATATATATATATATAATATTATAATGAACTATTAAATTATAGATTCTATTAAATTGTAATTTATAAATTCTATTTAATTTATTTAAGCAGGACAGGCAATAGGCACTAGTGCCAGCCCAGGGCAAGGGCACCCCAGTGCCACTGAGGCACTGGGTGCACTGTCAACTCAACAGCACTTACACTAAAGTTGATGACAAATTAAATTAAAAAAAATTAAATTAATCAAATTATTATTATTAAATATATTAATTAAGTAGCACTGAAGTGAGGATGAAGTACACAGTGAGAAATGGCAGGCTAAGGCTTACCAGTCTCACACAGAACAGAACAATCACAATCAATCTCTCTCTGTAACGCTCGGATGCAGCACAGCAGTGTTGCCAAAGCAGTCACAGCGAAAAATGAATGGATCTCTCAGGCAAGCTCTGGTCTTATAAAGGCGCCTTCAGAATTCAAAAAACAGCAGCACAGGCATTGGACGAGACCCTTAGCGTTACGTCACAAGAGTGAGCTGATTGGACAGACGAGGATCAGCTCACTCCTGTTTGAAATTTTGGCGGTTGCGCGGCAAAAACGAAGACGATCACGAAGAATCTTCGATTCTTCGTGGTTGTGAGTCTTCGTCTTCACCTATGGTTTGCCAGCACTGTATTCTGTTCTACGTTCCTTCGGAACGAACAAAAAAACGGACTCTTCGTGCTCGTTTTCATGTTCGCCCGAAGACGAATGCACAAGTCTAATTAAAATTATGTTTACGCTTGTAAAATAGATTGCAAAAAAAAGGATTCCACCAAATTTCAAAACAGTCTTTCACCGAACTAAACTCCTCGGTTTCACTAACCTCCGGGTTACTTATGTTGTATTAGTAGGACTGCCTGCAATTTACAGAAGTGTACTTTGTGGTAATCTATGTTACTGTCCCTAATGTCTTTAAGGAGACAGTTTAGTGTTAAATGCTTATATAAATATATACCGTAACTACCTCCATTTATTAACATTTTCATTTCCTTTTACAATGGATCATGTTTCCTCTCTGTGTGGCTTTCAGGTACCATACAATATTGTTGGCTGGCTAGAAAAAAACAAAGATCCACTAAATGAAACAGTGGTGGGTCTCTTTCAAAAATCTTCCAACAAATTGTTGGCTTGCCTTTTTGAGAATTATATCAGTTCAGATAGTGGTAAGTAACAAGACACATACATCTGTAATAAAGTAGGTTGTCTTCAATAGAAATCTACATGTTAATGAATAAAGCATTTGTCAATGTGTAAGGTACTGTAACTTAGTTACATATTTCAAATATGCTAAAAGAGGTCTTTAGGTATAACAAGCCATTCACATCAAGGCAAAAGGGACAGTTGTTTAAGTTGCTTTTGTGTCCCTTATTTTACCCCTTGCCCATGTAGCAGAAAGCAGTCTTTAATTAACAAAATGCAGCATTAAAACCATGAATATTATTATTACTATTAATGCATGGTACAGGGCTGCATTTAGCAAGTGTCCCTAGGCAAAAATCACAAGGCCAGTGTCATGATTGACCAAAGGAATGGGAAATATTTCTTTTTACCCAATGAAGTGTTCTTTGGAAGGTAGTCTAAACAATATATGATCTAAATTAAAGTGAGGAGTGCATGAAGACTATGTAAAAAAAGGAAGCAGTGGTTTGAAATAAAAGAAGGTGTAACGGTGAGGGTTTTGCCCACCTTTGGAAGAAATCTGTAAATGTTCAGTGCATGATGTCTTAGAAGTAACAAGGCAACAATGAGCTACCCAGTCCAAGCAGGAACATCAGGGGGTCCAACATGTTGGATTTTAAGAACCAACTTCTTTAGGTTTACTTTTTATAACTTTCCTTTTAGATTTAGATGTTTCACACTCTGACTAGTTATCCCCCGTGTCCATAGTCTGCATGTGAAATAGATTGCTAGAAAGCAAGGTTTATTTTTGATTCTGCACTAGCATAAAATGTTCTTAAAATGTACTGCTTATGACTTATGGATAATAAGAACTGTTAACCAAATGTATCATCCCTCTCTGTTTGGTCTGAGCGTAAAGATTTCAATATTTTGCACCCACATATGTCATATCAACATATTACACTTACAATCTATTATTGAATAGTTCCATTTATACTGTAATAATTAAATGTGTTTTATTCATATCCAGCTGACCAAGGTGGTGAGAAGAAGCGCAAGAAGGGTGCCTCCTTCCAAACAGTGTCATCAATGCACAAAGTAATTTAATGGGTTTTTTGTGCCAAAAATCATTCATTCTTTCCTTGATGTCTGACATTTTACTGAATGCCAACACCACCTTCAATGATGGGCAAATGTTGGTTCAAAAATAAAAAAGTTCTTTGCCTTTTATGTTATGTGACCATTGAACAATGAATATTATGTTTATATATATATATATATATATATAATAGGCATGTTTTCAATTTTGTAACGTAATATTTAACCACAAAAACGATTGCCCTAAAAAAAGGTAGCGGCAAGTACTCTCAGTGTTTCTCATGGAAACACAGCGTACAATTTAAAAATGCTGGAAAACAAAGATAAGCTTGCCCTTATTAAGAAAGAGAATTAATACAACTTAAAGAGTCACTAAATTGTGACAAATGACATGTAACCACCATTACATTAGAATCAACAATTATTTCTTACTAGAATTATGGCTAGAAGTGTGTTAGCCTATAAATATAGACAATTAAGACTAACACCCAGAAACAAGAATTATTTTATTTAATATATTTATTAAAATGCATTTGTTGAACTAATTCCTCATTCTTTTTTAGGAAAATCTGAATAAATTGATGACCAATCTTAGATCAACCGCACCACATTTTGTGCGTTGCATTATCCCCAATGAAACAAAGACCCCAGGTACCCTTGCAACTCTCCATCAATATGCTGAAACAGTCTGCCATGCAACAATAACACAATGACACCATTTGCTACCACAAACACACACACACACATATATATAGGTAACCGGGAGCTTTTTTCTGATTCAAACCCACCAATTGAATGTAATTTGGTAATTAACGGTTGTGTTAACAATATTGCTTCATGCAGTGAGGTTGCTACATTTTTTTTCATACAAGGGGCAATGGATCCATTCCTTGTTCTTCATCAGCTACGCTGTAACGGTGTCCTGGAGGGAATTCGTATTTGCCGTAAAGGTTTTCCAAACAGAGTATTGTATGCTGATTTCAAACAAAGGTATTTTTACATAAATAAAAGTATCGATGCTACAATCTTTGCCATCTCTATATCTCACAATCCCTGATCACTGGGTACACATACATACAGTACATAACAATACCAAACACTACTACTAATAATAAGATAGCATCTTCTTAAGGGTACGTTGTCTTCTCTAAGGAAAACAGTACCTGTTAAAGTGAATCTATCCTTTATTCGCTTATCTTTAGAAATGAAAATATGGTTTGCAAAACAGTAGAATTATTTTAGAGGTATCAGTTATTCTTCATAGACTACCTTCTGTTAAACTGCAACACTACATGTTTTTGGTTCTCTTCTACTCAACCCCTCATTGGATATAACTGTTTCCACGGTTTCAATAGATTGCGTTAAAAGAGGACAATTCCAGATACGTAGCCTATTCAAAACTAAATGTTTCAAGGCCCTTTTTCGTATTTAATGGTGAAATTATTTAGAATATAGTCTGTAATATTTGGATATTCAATGGGAATAAAGTTTATTTGTAAATACTCAATGACATGGCCATTTATAGCCTACAAAAACTTGTTACTCGTTCTTTCCTAATAACTCTGTATTTGCATGAGCTGGCATACATGTACCTAATTATAATCTCACTTGTTCTATCAGATATCGAATCCTCAACCCAAATGCTATTCCTGAGGACAAGTTTGTAGACAGCAGAAAAGCCTCTGAAAAGCTTTTGGGCACTTTGGATATTGACCACACTCAGTATCGTTTTGGACATACTAAGGTAAAACCCACATTGAGAAATAGACAGGCTGATAAATCTGAGTAGATTGACATATATATATATATATATATATATATATATACAGAGATAATGTAGAGTATATACCTATATTTATTACCATATTATATAATAGATGTATGTGATGAAAACAATGCATAAGATAGTATATATATTTATATAATATTTGTATTATTGCTTTCAAATGTAAAGAAAATATGCAATGCAAAATGTTGAAAAGCTTCTTTTTTATAGCAATGAGACGGTAAGATTACAGCATTCCTTCTGTGGCCGTAGTGATAAGACCAGATTTTCAAACCTTGTTATATCCTATATTATTATGTAATCACTATATGTTATTATACAGGTATTTTTTAAGGCTGGGCTCTTAGGCCACCTCGAAGAAATGAGAGATGAACGATTAGCAAAGATTCTCACACTGATTCAAGCAAGAGCCAGGGGTAAACTAATGCGCATTGAATTTCAAAAGATCTTGGAAAGAAGGTAAAAACATACATACCCTATTTTAATTTGAGTCTGAGAAACCTATAGAAAAATAAATAAAAATTTGCTATAATAATTTGCCTATATCCATAATCCTACATTTTGTTTCACTTTCTGTTGGATTTTTTTTTTATTTTAAAATAAAGGAAGCATTTAGACCTCATGTAAAAATATATTTATTTGGTGTTGCACCTCCAATAGTTCTTGATCATTTTTATTACAAATGTAAATTTCACACCCAATTTCATCCTCACTAGGGATGCACTGCTTGTTATTCAGTGGAATATCCGGGCTTTTATGGCTGTCAAGAATTGGCCTTGGATGAAACTGTTCTTCAAGATCAAGCCTTTATTGAAATCTGCAGAAACAGAGAAAGAAATGGCAAACATGAAAGAAGAGTTCTTAAAGCTGAAAGAGGCTTTGGAAAAATCTGAAGCAAGAAGGAAAGAACTTGAAGAAAAACAAGTGTCTTTAGTGCAGGAGAAAAATGACCTAACCCTTCAGCTGCAAGCGGTAACACCATAGATACTTTATTATGTAACGTGTAAATTGAAGTGTAGAGAGAAGGGTGGGCGAACAGTGTAGGGGTCAAACTACATGTTTTTAAAATATGACAACTGGTCTTTTTGTCACATAATGACACAAACACTGTTGGAACAAAGGTAGGAGCCCATGCCCATGCCCTGATTTGGCTGACAGCTATTAAATAAGTTAATTAATTAACAGTCAGAGAATGGAATTAGTGGTAAAAATAACCTATTATTTAGAAAGAACCTCTCAGCATGACGTTGGGAACCACCTTTTAGGTTCTGCAATAATTAAACACAGTGTACACTAAGGCTACAATGACTAGCATTTGCCTCCTAGGAGCAAGATACTCTGGCTGACGCAGAAGAGCGATGTGACCTACTCATTAAAACCAAGATCCAAATGGAGTCAAAAATCAAAGATCTCACAGAGCGCATAGAAGACGAGGAAGAAATGAACTCAGAGCTAAGTTCTAAGAAACGAAAGTTAGAGGATGAATGTTCTGAACTTAAAAAAGATATTGATGATCTTGAAATTACTTTGGCAAAAGCAGAAAAGGAAAAGCATGCTACTGAGAATAAGGTATATCACTGTGTTCATGCTGGGCAATTAGAGGAATATTATTTTATTATTTAAATAATCTTGCCTTTTCATGTTATTAATGCCATCAATTTGGTGCTTGTTTATATCTCATTTACATGATTCATTTGGAAATCACTGCTTTTTCTAAGGTGAAAAACTTGACAGAAGAAATGGCAGCTCTTGATGAAACTATTAGCAAATTAACTAAAGAGAAAAAAGCTTTACAGGAGGCTCATCAGCAAACTCTTGATGACCTTCAAGCTGAAGAAGACAAGGTCAACTCATTGACGAAAATGAAAACAAAACTTGAGCAGCAAGTGGATGATGTAAGGATGTTTTTTTTTAAATTGGTAACGTAATGGAAATTAAATATAATTGTAATCTATAATATCTGAAATAACAGTAAGGAAGTAGTCCTTAGCCTCTGCAAAAAATGGTTCCCAACTTATGAGTATATGCACCTGTAATCGAATTATTTATATTAAGTATAGATCGTATCAACAATAATCAAAAGAGTTAAGTATGAATCAAGTCCACAAATGTATGATTGTATTGGCTCTAATATCGCTAATATCTCCAGATATGGGTGATTAGCCTTATAGACAAAAACTAAAAACTAAATACCGGTAAATAAAAGCATTCATTGCTCTTTTTTATACATGCTATCTTATGTCCTTACATGCATTATAATTTCCTATGCATTCTCCACTGTCCCTTCCACGTTATAAAATCCAATCAAATGCCATCCTCTATTGTATACTCTATTGTATCTCCTGTCAACCAATCATATGAAATGCAATTGCACGGGCATGTAGGTTGCACATCCAATGTCACCTAAATAAGTTTTGCCCACCATCGGCTTTTTCAGTGTTTATACTCTTGATATTTATTGTTAGCTGCTGCTTTAAATCATTACTGTACTGTACTTATTTGTCTTCCCATATTCAGCTTGAGGGTTCACTAGAGCAAGAAAAAAAGATCAGGATGGATTTGGAGAGGGCCAAGCGAAAGCTTGAGGGGGACCTAAAGCTGACGCAAGAAAGTCTCATGGATGTTGAAAATGATAAGCAGCAAATGGAGGAAAAGTATAAAAAGTAAGCTTATTTTGGAACGATGATTATGCAATATACAGTATTCCTGCTTATCCATTATTTGATGTGTTAATAAGCAAAATGAAAAACAATATCTCATAGGAAATCTTCAAGGAATAAATGTTTTTTCCCCCAAAATGCAGAAAAAATTACCAGTACTCAAATCCAAAATAAGTCTTTAGGCCCAGAAGGTCACTTGCCTCACTAAGAAATTAAGAGTGGGTTCTAACTCACATACAGTGTCACTATACCAAGACAAAGTGGTTGGGCGTCCAAGGCAATCATCTGTGATAACAAATAGCTGGGAACTCTTAGGGTTTCGCAGGAGACTCTGGGTGAAGCACCGCTTCTCTGGGTCACTGTGGGGAAACTCCAGATTGCAGGAGTGGCGTTGCGCCCATCATTGGGACACCAATGTCAAAAGAACTCCCCACCAATATCAGCAGGACCTCCTACCACCCTTTAAGGTTAATGTATTTCTGTCCATACGGTACGTTCTTTCCTTTCTTCCAAGTATATCTGCACAGGTTGCCGTTATTACAGGGTTATTATATGGTACATATAAGGCACACTAAATGTGTTTTTTTCTTTAATTACTTTGACAGAAAAGAGTTTGAAATGAGCCAACTAACTTCTAAAATTGAAGATGAGCAAGCTATAGTGATTCAGATGCAGAAGAAGATTAAGGAGCTTCAGGCAAGGAGCGTTTCATATTTGTTAATTGCTTTGGAATTCCTGTAACAACTGTGCAGCCATAACTGATTTTCAAATAAATATCCATTGCTGTGTGCTAAAGCACTTGTAACTTTTCAAACCCTTTGCAATAAGAGACTAATGTACTCATTCCAGAAATAAATGTGCTATTATTTAGAGTTATTACTTGAGTAGTACATAACCTCTTTATTTCCTGACTATTTCCTCCAATGTGGGAATGGTAGCTTGTAAGCCAGGGGCAAGCCCACAAAATGCGTCCAGTAATATAGTAACTGTTTAATGCGCACAAGGACACTTTCACAAGCAGAAATCCCATAAAAAGCTTAGGAAGGATTCAGTCATTCAGTGTTGCCTAAAGTCTATTTTCATTTTAGGTAAACATATATCTATATTTCAAGTTACAGGTAGAACATACCCCCAAAACATCTCACATGCAGATCTGTCACTCTGTAATTGTAATATAATATAATATAAATCTGTATAATGTCATTATATAAAACCCTTTGTCCAAAACATGTGCAACACAGTTATTGAAAGTTTCTAAATCATCCAGATCTCTGTTTTTACCAATTTATTGTTTTAGGCTCGTATAGAAGAGTTAGAAGAAGAATTGGAAGCAGAGCGAGCAGCTCGAGCAAAGGTAGAGAAACAGAGATCTGATCTATCCAGAGAGCTGGAAGAATTAAGTGAACGACTTGAAGAAGCTGGAGGGGCAACGTCTGCCCAGTTGGAAATGAACAAAAAACGGGAGGCAGAATACTTAAAATTAAGGAGGGATCTTGAGGAAGCAACTTTACACCATGAGGCCACAGCTTCAGCCCTTCGAAAGAAGCATGCAGACAGCGTGGCCGAGTTGAGTGAGCAGATTGACAATCTACAGAGAGTTAAACAGAAACTGGAGAAAGAGAAGAGTGAACTGAAACTTGAATCTGATGATCTGGCTTCGAATTTGGAGCAGCTAGCCAAAGGAAAGGTAAAACTATTCCTAAAAACAGATTTTAGTAATAAATATATTGAAGAATGTAAAATGATTGTCTCGTTGGTGAATATGTAAAATAACCCATTTACGTTACATATTCAAAAAGACACAGCTGCCCTCATTGGTTGATGGCAGATGGCAGAGACCAATAGAGTTCCTCTTACGGACCTTTAAAATCCTGGCACCAAAGCTGCTGCATACTGTTACCTTGTTAAACCCGTATTAACCTCTGCTAAAAAAAAACAAAAACACAAAGAATGTACACGAATATTTACCGAAAAGAACATGGGAAGGGGCGAAATATTCGTGGAGTGTGGAGGTTGTTTTTTTCACAAAGACTTGGCCGGCGCCCAAGTCTAATTATAACTATGACCGTAACTGTAAATCTTTCCTTTATAGTCTATTATAACTAGTGTATCTTTCACAAGCCTCTAAAACTCTATATGTCCTTTGAATACAAACATCTCTGCTATTTTTTATAACATGCCACCAGGATTGTAAAACAGGTTTTGCACCGATTGAGACTGGTTTGTGCTAACCTTGGAAAAACCCTTGCATCTGTTTTCATAATTGAAATAACCACATGCAATAAATAGAATCTATAATATGTACTTTACAGAGACAGGGAATCTGTTCAATGATATAATTCTGGTCATATTTCCATAAATAAATGTATTCATCGCTCTGAAAGGGCGAAGGTTTTCAATAAAAGAAAAACAAAGAAAAACAAAGAAAAATCAGCCAAACCCAGGGATTACAAAACCAGCACTACAGAGAATGTGACCGACTCCTGCAACATTAGTTTTTATTCCCTATCATTTATCTGATATAATTGTCATGTAATGTTTTGTAAGTCATATGGTTTCAAGATGGATGTAGAAATTAGAAAGCAACCAGAATGTCAATGGTTTATTTAATATTATTGTGTAAAATATTTTCAGTAGCTTGGTACTGGGTCTGCCTGTATCTGTTTCTAAAACAACCGGAATCCTTTCTTTTTTTCCTTCTCTTCTTCATTTCTTGTCTAAAGAAGAGACCTCTTAGGTTCCAAAAGGCTATGTTACTTTACATAGTTTTCTATTCCATCCCAATACGAAGTATCAACTTTGACTAGAGATTCCATTATTTATACAGAAATGACAGACAAATGTGTTTGTGAGATACTGTAACCCATGTAATTACATTTGATCATTCAAACTATATGTTGTTTCAATCAATATATGGATGCAGATATAAACAGGCTGGCACATATATAATTTAGTTTAGCAACATCTTAAAACTAATGTTAAAGTTTTTTAAAGTATTTTCATATAGTGGTGTGTTTCAAAACTGATTTGTAACCTGGTTTTAAAAGAGAAAATGTATCACCTCTAATATAATGAATCAAAATATCTCTCTTTCAGGGTATATCAGAAAAGCTTTGTCGTACATATGAAGACCAGCTAAATGAAACTAAGGCAAAGCTGGATGAGATGACCCGCCAGGTGAATGAGCTGTCCAGCCAGAAAGGAAGACTCCAAACTGAGAACGGTAAACCATCTTTAAAACACATTGTCAGTTGGTCATATACTATAATAAATTATATATAAACACAATATTATGCCCGACTATGTAATATCTATATAAGTATGTGAACAAACTATCAAATCTTATTAAATAAAACTAACTATGCTGTTTACATTGAATAAATGTCTTATCTAATATGTATGTGACTAAATATAAAAACAAATAAAACATTGTGTGTGTATTCTTGTAACAGGAGAGTTTTCTAGGCTTCTAGAAGAAAAGGAATCTTTAATAAGCCAACTATCTCGGGGAAAATCTTCTTTCACACAACAAATTGAGGACCTTAGAAGACAACTAGAAGAAGAAACTAAGGTAATATTTATAGAGTTGTATATATTCTTTTTTTTAGTTTTCCATGTATTTAACATTGAAATATCTGTTAATTATTAAGCAGTAATGTAAAAAATGGAGATATAATGTGTCTACCCTATTTGCATGAAAGCATCACATATAAGAATGTTTTAAAAGTTATTTATCGAGTATCAACAAAAGTGCAATCAATATTTTTGTTATTTATTCTTACAGATGAAGTTATTCTATAATATGTGTCCAGCGGCCACATACTAAATACTCGGAATGAGAGTTACAGTATACCATAGTACAGATCCGGATGGTCTATCTGAAATTTCATTTTAGAAAGAAAAACCTTACTGCTTATTGCACATAACATTTGGCAAAAGGGATACATATATAACATAATATATATATATATATATAATATATATATTATATATATATAATATAGTAATGTATTCCTTGCTGGACCTCCTCTGCTAAAGTAAACCCTTTTGTAACTAAATGCAAAACTAAAACCATCATTTCTAGTACTGTTGCATTTGCAATGATTCTTTGACCCATTCAGGGACAGAATTGTAAGTGTTTTTTGGGGATATTTACCATATATTTGTTAAACCATGATAACTCTTTTTCATATTTGATGTACTCACATAAATTAGACATGTTTTTGTTCAGGACAGGTAGAGTCTTCATATAAAATTACATATAAAGTAATAGGTATCAGTTTAATATGTAATAGATTTTTATTTTTACAATTTTCACTTCGGATTTCTTCCTCATCATAATTACAATAATACCCCACATACATAGATTTTAATGTTCAAGAGGGCCATTTCCATTCCTTATAAATTACCTCATAGTGTATTGTTTTTTTAACACTACTGGTTTAAGGGGTATGGGAGTAGTGAAGGGTTTTTGTTTATAATATTTCTTCTCGCTAATATCTTATGGATGTGAGAGATATCACAGAAACATCACTGAACATACCTTTATAGTTTATTTTGTTTATTTTTCTTTTTATTTCATTTTATTTTGCATTTAACCATTTTTTTGGAAGAGGGAGAAATGTTCTTTCTCATTCTCTTCTCTTTGATCTCCTTTGCACTGATCACAGTATGATCAGCAAGCTCTGCTGCATAGCTTTGCATTGCTGATCACAATGTGTGCGACAGGTGGAGTCATGAGAGATCCCATCAAGTCTCTTCTCCTACAATGACGTTTCAGTGGGTGTCTGCATTGAGACCTACTGCAAACAAATGCCTAATTGGGTAAGGGGGCATTTATACTTTAATGGTGTACTGGCACTCTTGACAAATGCCGGTGCACACGATCTGTTGACAGTAAACCAGCAACACGTGTAATTGCCACTGCAAAGTAGTCAGGACGTACGTCCTAAGGGTCATCTTGTCACCCTTTTTGTTGTAGTACCTACACGTCAATGAAGTAGTTAATTGAGTCATTCTTATCGTATTCATAATTTTGCTGGGAACTTATAATTGTCTTGTGGCACTAAAGCAGACACCAAAACTGTGGTTTAATTAAACATTAAGAATAACCCGTTAATGTTCATTTGCTTAACATACAAGAGTGCACATTTTTTTGGTCTAAGTAGAATAGAATCTTTAATCAATGTATAATTATTTTTATTATGTTTGGCTTTAAAATATGGTTTGTTGTAGGCCAAAAATGCACTAGCTCATGCTCTGCAGTCTGCAAGACATGACTGTGATCTTCTTCGAGAGCAATTTGATGAGGAGCAGGAAGCTAAAGCTGAACTCCAGAGGAGCTTATCAAAAAGCAATGCTGAAGTGGCATCATGGAGAAATAAATATGAAACAGATGCCATCCAGAGAACAGAGGAGCTTGAAGAAGCAAAGTATGATAGCTATCTGTGTATTACCAGTTTCTGTGGTAATTATAAAGTATAGGAACCAACCATTGTGCTGATTCCAAATCCCTGTATGTAGAGTTTGCAACTGCATTTGCAATACATAAATCAAAGTCTGAGGCATACTGTTAAATTGAAATTGTGCAAAACAAAAAATCAGATGGCAGAGGAGCTCCCTGCCGGCGACCAGGGAGTCGTTTGTATGGACCTTTAACTCCTGGTGTTGAAACCGTGGTCCAGGAGTTAAAGGTGTGTCTTCGTCTTTGTGTACGTTTTGCTGCCGCCTTGTTCGTTTCTTCAGTATTCGGGTTCGTTTTCATGTGCGGCCGAATACGAATGCGCAAGTCTAATTATCAGTCTTAATCCCTTACCTATACCAGTCCGAAAGGAAAGTTATAGTTGTATCTTAAACTTATATCTACTTTTAATAGGAAAAAGTTAGCTGCGCGTCTTCAGGAAACAGAGGAAGCAGTGGAGGCAGCTAACGCCAAGTGTGCCTCTCTGGATAAAACAAAGCACCGTTTGCAGAACGAGCTTGAAGACATGATGATTGACTTGGAGAGATCAAATGCTGCAGCGGCAGTCATGGACAAAAAGCAGCGTAATTTTGACAAAATCCTTACTGACTGGAAGCAGAAATTCGAGGAATGCCAGGCCGAGCTGGAATCCTCTCAGAAGGAAGCACGTAGCCTAAGCACTGAGCTGTTTAAGTTGAAGAATGCTTATGAAGAAGCCCTAGATATTTTGGAGACTGTCAAAAGAGAGAATAAGAATCTTCAAGGTAAAAAGAAAAACTGACAAAACACCAAGTGGATTTTGCACCATAAACTTAAAGGGGCATTCAAGCCACCATTGCATGGTCCCTTTAAATGTTCATGGTGTCTCACTTGCAAATTGAAGGGAGATTCTACAGAATCCCTTTCCCTGCCCCTCAGCTATTTTTCCTACACAAGGTGTGTCATTAATCATCAAATAAGCGAGGAGGGCAGCTGCAGGGCTGCAGCTTCTACCCCAGGCAAGGAGAATTGGTGGACAATTTAATGATGTTCTATGGAGACTGGTGTCCTTGTATGGACAGTTTGCCTATCCCTAACCCCAGGTGGAAAGTCAATACTTTAATTTGCATTCTTCTTTATTTATGGTGCCCAGAATGATAAAATGTTTTTTAAGCCCTAAAAGGAATTTTCTGCTGAAAGTTTTTACAGACTCATATAATTTAAAATAGTTCTAATACATGATGTTCAGGAATGTACCTTCACTAGCAGTGGGAGTTGTATGCCACTAAGCTACTTGAAGGGCAATTACAATGAATATATTGTTCTGAAAATCGAGCAAATACAGTATATTGTCTGAGCTGCATGTACCAAATATAATTTTAGGTTTATAACACAGATCACCAGATCACTCAATAACATAACTTCTGAAATAATACCTTTTTAGAGGAAATTTCAGACTTGACAGATCAGATAAGTGAAGGAAACAAGAGCCTCCATGAGATAGAAAAAGTGAAGAAACAAGTGGAGCAAGAAAAGTCTGAGGTCCAGTTAGCTTTGGAGGAAGCAGAGGTAAGAATTGAGTTACTTACAAAATTTCCTTGCATGTGAACTGTAGACTTTACATAAACACAATCATAATGTGTTTCTATGATTGCTAAAGAGTGTGAGAGCAACGAAAGCATAAACAGTGGTTATAGGGTGGTCTTATATTCAGGCTTTTTTTCTTTCATTAATATCTAAAGTTTGGGGAGGAGCGTCTTATAATCAGGGTGGTCTTATAATCGGGGTGGTCTTATAATTGAGCAAATGTGGTGTTTCTTCTCACCAGTAAGAACTACATCATATATCTATATATCTGCTTTGGTCATGTGCTCAACTGTGTTTTCTCGGTTATGTTAGAGGTCCATAATATGATCGTATGTGATTGAGTTCAGCGAATTAAAAGTTAAACTTGTTAAAACAACTGACTTTTTTGTTTTTGTATTCAGCGTATTACAAATTACATTGATATGTAATTTAAAAAAGTCATATTTGTCACTGGATTTAATTTAAGGGTGCGTTGGAGCATGAAGAAAGCAAGTCCCTTCGCTTCCAATTAGAATTGTCTCAGATAAGAGCAGAATTTGAAAGAAAACTTGCAGAAAAAGACGAAGAAACAGAAAATATAAGGTGTGTATCGATACCTACTGAACCGAAATGTTAATGGTGTGTCATCCTCAGCCAGAGAGGAAAAGTGTGTTATCATAAGCTATTCATATAGTGATTTAAGCAGCACTTCTCCTATTGTATGGGAAATCAACACAAGTTGTTTATAAAGTTTCAACGCCTCCTTCAAAAAATTAGGAGAAACCAGCAACGTATCATTGAGTCACTACAATCCAACTTGGAATCAGAGGCCAAGAGTAGAAGTGAAGCAGTTCGAATTAAGAAAAAAATGGAAGGGGATTTGAATGAAATGGAAATTCAACTAAGTCATTCTACTCGTCAGGCAACAGAAGCCACAAAGGCACTACGTGCTCTTCAGGCCCAGATCAAGGTATTATAATATATAATATTTATTAAATTATGATATATTGTAATGACAGGTCAGATTTCCTTGTAGTCAGACTAGGCATGTGTCTTCATTGACATTTTGTTTAAGAGTGCCATGTGAGCTGGACTTGGTAGAAGTCCAGGCTTCTCCCACCACCAACATCTGTTGTGTAAACATCCACTCCCATCCTGTATATTTTCTCCTTATTAACTGCCTATTTTTTGTCTACACCCTCCCATCAAAGTCTCTTTGACTAGGTATGACAATTACCATGGTAAGAAAATTAAATAATTCTCCTTTGTGCTGGCAGCTGATGATTGATCAGAAAATAGTTGCAGAAATAGTTGCTTGATACTTGCTTACAATCAGAAGAGTAACCTCTTAAGCTTTATTTTAAATGAATGAACTGTGTAAACCAGAAAATGCTTTAAAACATTTAGCTTTCATGTTTTAGCTTGTATTTTAAATTGCATCAACCAAAAGTGTTTTTGTTCCCTATAGGATCTTCAAGTTGAGCTGGATGATTCCATTCACTTTAGTGAAGACCTGAAGGAACAACTGGCTGTTGGTGAGAGAAGGAACACTCTCCTCCAGTCTGAGCTCGAGGAACTTAGAGCTGGCTTGGACCAAACAGAGCGAGCTCGGAAACTGGCAGAACAAGAACTTCATGAAGCTACAGAGAGAGTTAATTTACTCCATTCCCAGGTGATGACAATACATTGCTTAGAATAAAATTTGTATGTGAACCTTAACTTTAATATCAAGTAATACATAAAACAGCGCAGGGGAGAAAACCCAAGAACAATAAGGTGGCTCCAATTTCATGGCAGACAAATTGAACCAAGTGTGCTATCCAGCCCTGGCCAAAATATATTTAGAGAAAGAAAAATCAAATTGTTAGCGTTTGTTAGAATTAAAATTGTTAGAATTACTAATCAGACCAGCCCAGGAGGTGAACCGCCTACCCTCCCCTGTTAGTGCCACAACTGAATATAGTATAGTCTAGTGATCAGCAGGTGGTGTGGTAAGGTTGCCCAATTTATTTTAATATGTATATTATATTTTTAATGTATGATACATAAGTAGATATGGTTTTTGTTTGCATTTTGTTGCTTTTTCACTCTCACATTCTCTCACAAACTTTTACACTCTCTCTCAATGTCTCCCTACCTTCTCCAGTCTCACTTTCCAAAGGTCCTTTTCTTCTCTTGCCTTTTCTTGTTCTTCGGTCTTCTTTCTTCATCTGTTTCTAACCTGTTAACCAGGCCTCCCAGAGCACTTTGGCAGAACGAGAAAGAGGCTGTCCTTGTGGCCTTTTGCGGTAGTACTCGAGAGGCCAGAATAATGCAGATGGATTCACAGATGCAGAAATGCTTCCGTTTCTCCTTGGATCCATCTGCATTATTATTATTCTTTGCTCCAATCAGGAGATTGTGTGAGAGTATGTGTGGAGGCTCCACCATTTTGCCAAAGTGCTCCAGAAGGCTTGATGAACGGAGCTCATACAGGGGAGAAGCCAACAAAGAAAGAAGAACAAGAAAAGGCAAGAAAAGAAGCAGAGTTGCGAAAAAGGATACAGGGACACAGAAGTGGTTGGTGTATTAGGTAGGGAGACATTGTGGGAGAGAGAGTGAATGAGAGATTTTGTTTACGCATGAGAAAAGCCCTCCAAACTTTGTACGAGCCGAGAGGGCAGGGAAACTAAATTCATTGTCCAAAAACGAATGGACCAAAAATGAAACAAAACAATATATTGTGTGACATTTAAACAGCAATGTAAAGTTTAACCATCTTGACTTTTTTTTAGAACACCAGCCTGATTAACCAGAAGAAAAAGCTGGAGAGTGACCTTTCTAATATGCAGAATGAAGTCGAAGAAGCAATTCAGGAATGCAGAAATGCTGAAGAAAAAGCAAAGAAAGCAATCACTGATGTGAGCTTAGTAGTTTTATGCTATTCACTCTTTGCCCACATTTAACATTTTAATTTTATACTATGTAAAATTTATTAGTTTATTAGTAACTTTATTAGTAAAGAAACAATTGGGGTCTGATGCTTTTTATAACTGCAACGTCACCAAATATTCCTACTATGAGATATGTGATTTGAAACCAGGCTTGTCTATTTTAAGGCTGCCATGATGGCAGAAGAATTGAAGAAGGAACAAGATACAAGTGCTCACCTTGAAAGAATGAAAAAGAACATGGAGCAGACAATCAAAGATCTGCAAAAGAGGCTGGATGAAGCAGAGCAGATAGCTCTGAAAGGGGGCAAAAAGCAGATTCAAAAATTGGAGTCCAGGGTATGATGCTTATTTTTGTGTAGTGTCACTTTAAGGGTCTATTTACCAAGACATAGAGTGGTCAGTCGAATCAATTGTTAATACCATTAATGCAAACACTTGCTAGAGAGTGCTGGAGGAGGAGCACTCACTACGGCGAAGGAGGTTTTAACCAATAAGGAGAAACTTCTCAACTGATAGGCTGAGAGTTCAAACGCCTCTCCTTATTACCAGGAGCTCAGTATGACCTGCACCCACCACCAGATAAGAAACAATGTGTGCGTGTAATACATGTGTGTATGTGACTGTGTCTCTTTGTGTGACTGTATGTGTGTAATGTCTGATAATGACGGGTGGGAATTGTCTGAGACTACTCATGTGTTTGTAAATATCAGCTATTGTTATGCTGTTTGTTATTGACTACCCAAAGGAATGTATTGGGAGATTTGGTATTTCACAGTCTACTCCTTAAATACCTTTTATACAAAACCCATTCATGGACAAGCACTACAGAACTGCCATTACTTGCGGCAAACACGTCATCTCTAATGGTAGTTATATAATAATAAGGCGTGAAATTATCTGTTGGAGCCATCAAACATCAGTTAGATATTCACTTTTTATTTGCCCTTTACAGTTACCTGTCATTTTCTGTAGTAAGCGAGACCTCATTGATTTGTGTGTTTAAAATCCAGTTACTTATCACATATTTCCATTAAAGTATATCACATTTGGTTAAATAACAATATTGGGGTAGGGGCATAAGGGTAGTTTGACCCCAAAATTCTATTAATTTAAGCTATTCGATGATATGCCATTTAGAAATTAAAATGAACGCAAAGGAGTAAAATCAATAGTAAAAAAGTGTGCTTTCATGTTTCTGGCCTTTACATAGTTTCTTGTTTACCTTTAGTGCATCTCCATCCTGGTTTGTTGTATTGGTGCAATGGCATACCAAAAATGATGCATGCACCGCTCTACAGTTTAGAAATCTTGATCAATTATATAATAATTGTCCTTGACTTTAGGTACGCGAGTTGGAAAGCGAACTTGAAGTGGAGCAGCGTCGTAATGCGGATTCACTGAAAGGAGTGCGCAAGTTTGAAAGACGCATCAAGGAGCTTACATACCAGGTTGGGCCACTACTTTGATCTGTGAGCTGAAATGGCAATTGTGACATCTACTCTACTGAAAAGCAGGGCTTTACTGTCCCATGCTTGCAAATATGTTGAAACAAATTTAGCGATCTAGCAATTCAGGTTTCCTTAACATAACAAAAACTTAAAGGAAAATATTCGGCTTTTAGCTCCTTTATCTGAGGACCTTAAGTGAGTAGTGAAAAAGGATAATTATAATAATACTTGTGTCCTTCTTACTCTTAAGAACAGCGAGTGAGACTATGTATACAATTAAAAACTGTTTAAACCTTTATTGCTGATTCCAATAGTAAAAATAGTGGTACATTCTTCTATGACACAGGACAAAAGAAAAAATAAACCCAAAGCCTCAATGGAGTAGTGGTCACTGACACGTTTCTTCCATGTTGCTGGACTTAGTCGTAGATATACACCAATAAAATAATGTTGGCTCCAATCTATAACTAATGAGAATGTACTATGACCATGTCTAATAGCCAATGCAAATTCTATATAATAGTTGGTTACTAAAAGAAATTACCTAAATTCCATTCAGACATTTGAAGGGCTTAGTGCCTTCCACATGGCTGTGAAAATGTATACCCACTGGAAATATTCTTACTCTGGATTTTTTCTTCTCTTGTTTGTTTGATCTAATTGATGGCATCAGGCAGCATACCTAGAAGGCAACAACTACTATTGGAGTGGGGTTGCTATACTTAATATTATCATAAAATATGTCTAATAAAACAGACATATCTAAATGACAGAACGGGACCCTAAACAGGTCTACTACTAATATAGTAATATAGCAGCCACATCTGCCTGCGGCTTTATGAGCCTTTAGCCAGCAGTGTTCTACTATAGATGTGTAACGGGATGAAGACACAGTGGGGTATGTTGGACATTGTCATACCAACCGTCAGGACTGGCCTTGGAGCTCTCCTCTGCCTGCGCCATGGGGGCTGGAGTAATGCTGCATCAGTAGTGTGCTAGCAACACACGAGGACAGAGGTAGCCACAAACAGATCAGAATTGGGGATGCAGGGAAGCCAATGGGAAAGCATGTGAACTACTCTCCAACCTAGTGGTTGAAAGCTGTCTCAGAGATGCAGTACTACAGCCTGGTGCCTGGCTAACCCTAGAGAGTTCCTAGTCATTGATATAATTAGTAATTCTACACGGGTACTATGGTCTTTGTTTTAGATACCTAAAGAAATAAGTTAAACACTAAATTCAGTGATCTTCAAATAGTATATATATATATATTATATATATATATATATATAAAAGGAAGACATAAGTCATAGGGAGAAGGAATTGGAAAACCCTCCTAGACTTTCCTACAAAGTTTTGAATTATATTGTTTGATTATGTTTTTTTCTTGTAGTCAGAGGAAGATAAGAAAAATCTAATTCGTATGCAAGATCTGATCGATAAGTTGCAACTTAAAGTAAAAAGCTACAAACATCAATGTGAAGAAGCGGTGAGTGACTCAAACGATAATCTATATTCAGCAAAGGAATTCTACTTTTACTTATATTGAAAGGTCTAGCTTGGGTCTTAAAGTAGACCTGTCACTTGCTCAAATCATTCATGCTGCAGTTCTGGACAGTCTAAACCATATACTGTTGGGATAGCTTAGTGTCCTGTTTGCAAGATCTGCATGGTAATCATCTCTATTAAGTTACCTGTTCCCTTTTTTAATAAAATGTAATGCAATATACTAAACTGCTTCCACATATAAGGTTCAAAATTAAGGTTACATAGCTTTCATTAAGAGCGGTTTATATAAGAACACTGCAGGACTCAGTGAAGATGACGACTGTCATTGTTCTGCATTTTTCTTGTTACATATTTAACAAGGGAAAAATAAATTGGAATGTGAGCTTTCTTTATAATGTAGGTAAAATTACTGGGGCTCAGATCTCAATTGTATATGCCAGATCTGCTCTGTGCCACTAGTGTGAAGAGGGGCAAAATCCAAACTAACTGTATTTTTTCACAAAAATAATCTTATTTGTATAGGAAGAACAGGCCAACCAGTATTTGGCTAAGTACAAAAAACTGCAACACGAGTTGGATGAGGCCCAAGAGAGGGCTGACATTGCAGAGTCTCAAGTAAATAAACTCCGGAGCAAGACAAGAGACGCTGGAGGAAAGGTGATATATTTTTCTTTAAATTTAATAGTATTAATAGTATATAATAAACCTAAGACTCAAGAATAATAGTGGCGAAAACCTGTGATGATAGAAAAGTAATCTCAACAATTGTGTTTGCCTTCATCTGTAAGTGAATGAATGCAGTGTGTAAGTGAATGAATGCAGTGAATCGCTCATACCACTGGAACACAAGGGTCAACAATAAAAAACAATCATTGTAATAAATGCTATGGAATCCTTACATCTATATAAATACTGCATCACACCCTGTCCCTGGTGTCGAAGAGTGATTTCGGATTCCACCAACATAGATCTTACTTCTGCCATCTGAATGGTCAACACATTGCTAGGGACTTTAGGAGTGGCATAAAAAAGTGGTCATAACCTGGCAGTTCCTGTTGTTCAGCATTGGCAGGTTGGGTGGAGTACAGCTATTTGTTCTACAGTCTGTCTGTCCCGTACATTGCTTGTGAACATTAGATTATATTACCTATATTACACTTCTCCCTGCTAAACTACCAATGACCGATCTTCATTAAATATTCACGTCTTTTGCTTGGTAATGGTGCGCTGGTCAATGTGCTCAGTGTGTAAGCATCTATTAAGAGCCGCCAAACATAGTAAGGGGGTAAAGGAGAGAATATGTATGTACAGTATCTCACAAAAGTGAGTACATCCCTCACATTTTTGTAAATAGTTTATTATATCTTTTCATGTAACAACACTGAAGAAATGACACTCTGCTACAGTGTAAAGTAGTGAGTGTACAGCCTGTATAACAGTGTGAATTTGTTGTTCCCGTAAAAATAACTCAACACAAAAACGCAAAAAAAATGAGTACACCCCTAAGTGGAAATGTCTAAATTGGGCCCAATTAGCCATTTTCCCTCCCGGTTGTCATGTGACTCCTTAGTGTTACAAGGTCTCATGTGTGAATGGGGAGCAGGTGTCTTAAATTTGGTGATATCGCTCTCACACTGTCTCATACTGGTCACTGGAAGTTCAACATGGCACCTCATGGCAAAGGACTCTCTGAGGATCTGAAAAAAGAATTGTTGCTCTACATAAAGATGGCCTAGGCTATAAGAAGATTGCCAAGACCCTGAAACTGAACTGCAGCATGGTGGGCAAGACCATACACTGATTTTACAGGACAGGTTCCACTCAGAACAGGACTCACCGTGGTTGACCAAAGAAGTTGAGTGCACATGCTCAGCGTCATATACAGAGGTTGTCTTTGAGAAAAAGACATATGAGTGCTGCCAGCATTGCTGAAGAGGTTGAAGGGGTGGGGATCAGCCTGTCAGTGCTCAGACCATAAGCCATACACTGCATTAAACTGGTCTGCATGGCGTCCCAGAAGGAAGCCTCTTCTGAAGATGATGCACAAAAAAGTCCACAAACAGTTTGCTGAAGACAAGCAAACTAAGGACATGAATTACTGGAACAATGTCCTGTGGTCCGATGAGACCAAGATAAACTTATTTGGTTCAGATGGTGTCAAGCGTGTGTGGCGACAACCAGGTGAGGAGTACAAAGACAAGTGTGTCTTGCCTAAAGTCAAGCACGGTGGTGGAAGTGTCATGGTCTGGGCCTGCATGAGTGCTGCCGGCACTGGGGAGCTACAGTTCATTGAGGGAACCATAAATGCCAACATATACTACGACATACTGAAGCAGAGCATGATCCTCTCCCTTCAGAAACTGGGCCACAGGGCAGTATTCCAACATGATAACAACCCCAAACACACCTCCAAGACGACCACTGCCTTGCAAAAGAAGCTGAGGGTAAAGCATGTCTCCAGACCTAAACCCTATTGAGCATCTGTGGGGTATGCTCAAACAAAGGTGGGGGAGCGCAAGGTCTCCAACATCCACCAGCTCTGTGATGTCGTCATGGAGGAGTGGAAGAGGACTCCAGTGGCAACCTATGAAGCTCTGGTGAACTCCATGCCCAAGAGGGTTAAGGCAGTGCTGGAAAATAACGGTGGCTACACAAAATATTGACAATTTGGGCCCAATCTGGACATTTCCACTTAGGAGTGTGTACTCACTTTTTTGCCAAGGTTTAGACATTAACACTCACTGTACACTCACTACTTTATATTGTAGTAGAGTGTAATTTCTTCAATGTTGTCACATGAAAAGATATAATAAAATATTTACAAAAATGTGAGGGGTGTACTTACTTTTGTGAGATACTGTATATTAGCATGTGTGTGTGTCTAAGCGTGTAAGTACGAGTGTGTATTCTCGAAAAGACAAATTCATTAACACATATACGTATATACTCTCACACTAATACACACTTATGCTAACACACATACTTACACATATAAGCTCATGCTAATTGAACACACTTCACCTTGCCAGTCCACTCTGACTTTGTGGTTTATAGTGTAAGATGGCTTGTTAAGAGAATATTCATGAGTCCCTCCATTGGATGCTTTTTGTTTCATTTTGCCACTGGGTTCTAATAGATTTCTGATTTTCCAGGTGCGTGAAGAGGAATGAAGATACTGCAACCTAAAGTTGTGTGTGCCTTCAAGTACCACAATGGGAGCTTAATATAAGCCCTTCTTCTGAGAATCAGGAGATACATAGTTCAAAAACAGCTGGAGATCTTCCTTTAAGGCAACCCTTCTGTTTCTTGTGCACTTTGAGTTATAAAAACAGCATTGCAAAATAAAAATATCAATCATGGTTGTGCTGCTTGATACTGACTACACAAATAAAGGCTAGCTCTGCAGCCAGCTGCATAATTTGGCCTAGGCTGGGTATTTGGGTCTACAACTTTCCAATTATAGGCCAAATCCAAACTTAATTCAAATCAGACAATGTGGGAATCAAAACAAATCCCAACTTGAATCAGCCAATGAGAGAAAAGGCAGAATAAATAAATGGCAAAAATGAGTTAACAAAGAAAAACATATGACACACTTTAATTAATGTCAGTTTCTGAACTGGGGTTCAAACCAGTGCCTGAATTTAAAACCACATTCATGTCAACAAAGCAAAGCCTGTACCAACAATGGTTTTCCAAGCAGCACCGCTGTGATAGTATTGTTGGGAGGCAGACCCCAGGACTACAGTCCCCAGTGCTGGTGGTACAGTTTGACAACCCCCGTCCCCTTCAGTTGGACCTTTGGGTAAATATATTTGCCACACACAGATCCAAAAACTAAAGATGTTCCAGAAATGATCTAGGTAAGCTATAGTTAGATGTAAAACTATGATTGGTACATAGATTATTGTAGTAGGACCTGACACCATAACCCAGGGACTAGAGATGAAGGAAAATACATGATGCAGAAAACAAACATTGGGGCCATTTTCAATAAGCCTCCTCAGTACAGCATGGTTTCTGTGAAAGGGAAAAAATCAAATTAAATATCAACATATTAGAAGGAATAGTACTTGCATTTTAATTTATATTAATATTTAACAAAAAAAGGAAATTATCATAGCCTACAGAGTTTTTCTATGAGAAACAGTCTACAGAGCTGATAAGCGCATTGTTTGTCTCACATTCATTCCCTAACCTGTTTACTGGGCTTCTAGCACTAGCACTTATGAGGTACCATTGGGTTTTGAACCCTGCTGTCCTGTACAGCTTACATTTTATAAGGCCTGAGATCATTATCAATGGGTCTCCAGGTAAATCTCTAATGT
>VKOC01048812.1:0-27022 GCA_009364415.1 Spea multiplicata | reverse complement strand
GTGATTGCTGTTAGCAATCACACTCCTATCATGCCAAGTCAGCCAGTACATGCTGAAACCTGGCCAGCTGCCCTCCTTGTGTAGTGATGCTGCCAGCAGTATGGGGTCTGCACTTACAGCCACCCTGTACCAGCATGTACTGGCTGACTTGCCATGATAGGAGTGTGATTGCTAACAGCAATCCGCAGCAAGCACAGTCCCATCATGCCTAGGTACCAGCATTTACTGGTTGCCTGGGTATGATAGGAGTGTGATTGCTGTTAGAAATCACACTCCTATCATGCCAAGTCATATTGCTAATTTTGTCCAATTGTGTGTTACCTTTCATTAAAAATGTGAGTTTTTATTATTATTTTTAAAGGCGGGGGTCATTTTCGGTTTTGGCTAAGTGAACCCTGAATGTTTTGGCCCAGAATTTTCATTTTAGTTCATCCCTAGAATAAATCTAGGGAATCCTGAATTTGTAGTCGCAAAACTTTCTAGGCCCAGAAATCAGTGAGAGGAAGAGTAAAGGTTTTGTGTCATTTTACTTTATTTTAATCTGCATATTTTATTAAAGGCCATATTTTTTGTCACAGTGAAAAATGAGTGCGGCCCGCGCACGTATACAATTCTGATGAAGTGGCCCACTGCAGAAAAAACTTGGACACCCCTGTAATATATCATGACCAATCTTAGGTTTTTTGCCTAACCATATATATATTTAGAAAATGAGGACTGAACCATCTTCAACCAAGGTCTAGGGAAATTTAAAGAAATGATCCTGAAGAGGTAGTGTTGTTTGGGCAGCATATATGATTTAATTACATTAATTATACCACTCCAAGAAATTTCCACATGTTTCAATTCTTTGTTCATTATATTTAGCAAGGACAAGAAGTTAGATTCAATAATATGTTCTGGATTTGGATTTATACCCAAAAAATAAGCCTTCAGCTGACCAGACAAAATTATATTTAGACTGTAAACCTTGTATTTCTGGTTTCTTAATATTAATGGGCATCGCAACCGACTAAGGTCTGTATCAGTTCTGGTAGAGAGCTTTCAGGAGACCACAGCGCCGGTACTGTATCATCTGTATATAATGCTATCTTTATTTCCCCTGTCCCTATTGATATTCGTTTTATGCTATCGTTCTGTCAAATTCTCTGGGCCAAAGGCTCTATTGGCAGGACATATAATAATGGTGACAGAGGGCATCCTTGTCTCGTGCCATTAAATCAGAAATTATTCCTGCTCCTATGGTTCTGGCAGTTGGTGTGATATATAGCACCAAAATGGTCCTTAGATAGTACACTCCAAATCCAAAAGCCCTAAGGGAATGTTCCATAAACTCCCATCTGACCCTGCCAAATGCTTTTTCAGCATCAAGCGACAGAGTCAGGAGGAAGGCCTTATATTTTTTTAGCGAAATCCAGAACATCTACCATTCTTCGCATACTGTTTGTAGAGGACCTATTTGGTATAAATTCAATCTGATCCGTATGAACCAGACTATTAATAACAAGTTTCATCCTATTAGCTAATACTGCTGAGTAAATTTTGGAGTCTGAATTTAAAAGAGATATTGGCCTATAATTAATTCCCTGGTTTTAATATAGGTACTATTTTTGCCCTTAATAATTATTCAGGGATGTGAGCCTGGGAGATGATTGATTAAAGACCCGAGTCAGTGGTCTTATACCGTATTTGCTCGATGATCAAGCAAATGCTCTGAAAAATAACCATCGTCTTATATTCAAGGTCATCTTCTAATCAGACTCCCAGATATGCCACTCTGCCCCCCCAAATATGCCTTATACCCCCTATATGCCTTATACACCTATATGCCACTGTTCCCCCTGAAATGCTTTAACCCCCTATATGCCACTCTGCCCCCAGATATGCCTTATATTCCCATATATATATATATGCACTCTGCCCCCCAGATATGAATATTCCCTATATGCCACTCTGCCCCCCAGGTATGCATTTGTGCCCCCATATGCTCATTTCCCCCCATATGCCATAGTGCCCTCTGATATGTCTTATACCCCAGATATGCCACTCTGCCCCCAAATATGCCTTATACCCCTTATATGCCATTGTGCCCCTGTGGCATATTTGGGGCTATAAGGCAGACTTCCACCCCTGTGCTCCAGACTCTTTGGTGTCTAGTAGGGGCAGCTGGTGAACGTCCGCGCGATGTGCGTAGACAATCTCGGCTGGTGGCCGGCGCTTTTGCGTCTATAACTGAGCACCGGAAGATCATGTGACGCCGATGCTCCATCATAGAAGCCCCAGTGGAAGTGCTGGCAGTAGCAGAGGATATCTGCGCATCACACAGACGCCCACCGGATGCCAGTTCCGTGCAGCGCTGCAGGGTATCCTCCTCTCTGGCAGCCAGCGAACGTTGCGCAATGCGCGCAGAAAACCGCTGCTGTGCTGGCCGATACTTTCGCCGGGGCTTCTATGGTGGAGTACTGAAAGGTCATGTCATGCTGGTCCTCCATCATAGAAGGACAGTAGCGGAGGATGTCACCGCGCATCACACAGACGCCCCCGGCTGTCAGAGAACGGTCCAAGTCCCCTGCAGCGCTGCGGGGGATCTGGATCTCAGTGTTATTATCCAACCTCTGTAAGATGATGGGTATTTTTCATAGAATTTGATAAAATCAATTCAACTAATCAATAATGAAATTTGTTGTCAACGATTTTCATTATTGATTTTATTGATTAGTTGTTGCAGCTCCAAACTGATCCCTGATAGATATTTGGAGGGTGTTTCATCCACTAGAACCAAACTTCACATGTTTCTCTAGGACACATCTGTCATACTCAAGTATAGACATGTTCCTGGGAAACAAATCTCTAGCAAACTTAGTCAAAAAGGTTCTTATGAATGATATCCCCTGGTCGGATCACAATATGCTAATTATGGAAATAGAACCCACTAAAAAGAGTTTAAAAAGATCGAATTGGAGACTAAATGGAGCACTATTAAAAGAAATAAAAAAACCTGAGACAGACCACAGGCTTCTTTTTCAAAGAACATTATAACGGACAGGTGTTACGGTCAGGTAGACGAGGGATCCAACAATGCAGGTAAGCACAGCTAAAGAAAGTCCAGAACACAGTCCGAGGTCGAGGGCAACAGCAGGCAGCAAGGTCAAAAACAATCCGAGGTCAGGGCAGGTAGATCAGGTGCAAAACGGTAAACAGGTCCGGGTTCATAGGCAGGCAGAGAAGAATCGTGGTCGTTTAAACAGGCAAGAGGTCGGTACACAAGGCAGAAATCAAGCAATAATATAGCACACCCAACGCTAGAGAACGTTAGAACGGGCAAAGACTAGGCAAACAAATGGGGTTTAAATAGAAAAGGAAACACTCACGTCATCAGCCGCGCCGTAGAGCTCGTCGCGCCCTAAATTAATTTCAGGTGCGTTGGCTGGTACCACCACCAGATAGCGCAATTCCGCCGTTTTCCCGGCGAGTGCGAGCGCCGACGCGCCTGGAACGTGAGCAGGTGCGCGCGCCCGACGAAGCAGGACCGTAAGCCTCTCAAGTGCCCGCCGCAGGACCGGAGGGGGACCCAGCATGAGCGGCCGAGGTAAGGGCAGCAGCGGCGCGCGTTACCCGGCGGCAACCCGTGCGGGACGGAGGTGGTGTTGCCGGCGCCGGGCGAGCCGGCATTAGCAGCCGGAGAGGTAGCCGCGGCGGTGCACGTAACAACAGGTACCAGATATAGTCTGGTGCACGTATAAATCGGTAATAAGAGGCCATTTGATTAAAGCAGAACATCAACTGAGACTGACTAGTTGCCTATAATTAGCAAAAATATATATCTCCATGCATAAAATATCTAGCCAAAATGGAATTATCAGAGAAACTAACACAAGTTAAGGAAAAATAAATAAAATTAAATTAGAGCAAACAGCAAAGACGCTAGAATATTTAAAAACAAAATTTTATTATTTTGGTAATCGAGCAGATAAGCTTCCCACAAACAGAGTAAATAGGAAGAAAATAAAGGACTATCAATAAGATTGTGGAGGATAACAAACAATATCTAACTCCAGAAAAAAATAGACCTAGCTTTTAACAAATATCGTTTATATATGCTACCTAAAGAGGCCAGTAGTCAGGTTATTCAGGACTATTTCAAAGGCCTTTCATAACTTCAGTTCTCGGCACAACAGTCTAAAGAACTAAATCAGCCAATTATTGAAAAAGAGACAATGGAGGTTATAATTAAAATTCCATGAATTCGATGGAACATTATATAAGATGATAAAAGATAGAATTACCATATTTGCTTGATTATAAGACGACACCCAAAATTTGAATATTAATTTAGGAAAAAAAGAGAGCCTGAATATAAGACTAACCTATAAGAAAAACGTTTTACTAGTAAATATTAATTCACATGTAAACATTTTTTTCATATTTAATAAAAACTATGATTGAGAAAAATGCATTTTTTGTTTTTATTTCCTTTTATTTGCCAATCTGCCGCCAGTTATGCACATCTGTCCCCCAGATATGCCTTATACCCCCTTATATGCCACTCTGCCCCCCAGAAATGCCTTATACCCCCTATATGGCAATGCCTCCCAGATATGCCTTTTAACCCTCCTATATGCCACATAAAGCATATTGGGGGGGCAGAATGACATATATGGGGAGGCAGAGTGACATATAGGGGTTAAGGCATATTGCGGGGGTAGAGTGGCATATCTGGGGATATGGCATTTCAGGTGGCATAAGGCATATCAGGTGATATAAGGCATATCTGGGGGTATAAGGCATACAGGGGATATGGGAAGTGTGGTAAGCCTGAGCTCAAATGTGCGTAACTTGGGGGGCAGGTTGGGAAATAAAAATAAGAAATGCTGTTTGTTTTTAAGATCCTGTTTGTTTATTAAATTATTTTAAATAAATGAAAAATTTGCATTCACCCCCCCCCCCCCCGATTAATCGAAAAAATGATTGTTCCACTAATTGATTATGAAAATAATCGCTAGTTGCAGCCCTAGACTATTTATTACCGTCTGGAATGCTCTTGCCATCTGTCTTTTTTTAATCAATCTTAACTTTTCTTGATGTTTTTTTTTTTTTATCTAGGTCAGGGTCAAGTACACAACCAAAATACCTTGTTTAATTGTATGAATTTTATTTAGCAATAGTTTCAAAAAGGCCAATGGTAAATCATTAGGAGCATATATATATGTATATGTATATATATATATACATATATATATGTTAACTAATGTGTAAAGAATGTAATCCAGTTCACATACTATTATGACATATAACGCTTTTCTATCAATTTCTTGGTGGAGGATTTAGTAATTTAGGGGTTTTCTAATCACTATGACTACTCCTCTCTTTTTGGAATTTTCATTCAGGCTGCTATACCTGTTCCAAATTGTTCAAACCTCTAGTCCAGTTTATCTCCTAGCCTACAATGGGTGTCTTGTAAAAAAGCAACCTCCACCTTCTCCCTTTTTAAAGTTTTCTGCACCATGGACTTTTTATAATAAGTGTTCAAACATTGTACATTTAATGTGATAAATCTAACCATTTTCCAGATTAATTCCTAACACCTGTTGCCTTTCCTCTTTCTCCTGGGGGTTCATAGTTCTCGCATACAAAGAAAAAATAAATAAGTAATTCAGATCGCGGGACCCTTCCTGTGATCTGATATCGTACTCTGAAACCTACTGCCGATGTGCAGATGGGTCACCTATCTAAATACTATTAACTTGAGCTGGAGAGCTGGAGATCAGTTCATTCTTATTTAGATCTGTCTCCCTTCATGTTTCACCAGTTCATAGATTGCTACTTATTTAATTATTGAATATTCCTCAGGGCCAATACCTACGTATTGAGCCCGTAAACATTTCTATAAAAAAATAACAAAACTAAATTTTATTTCACCAATACTTGAATTGCTGCTTATTTAGTATTTAGCCAATATCTACCTATTAAACCTCTATACAATACTAAAAAAAAAAAGTCTCCATCTCTCCCCCACTACTGTTACGTCTGATCAGGCACCACAGGTGATGGACCCACAATGCAGGAACGGCGTGAACTCGCCATGGAACAGTATGAACCAGCTGAGCGAAAAGGGAGCGATATCAAAAAAACAAGCCGGGATCGGGGCAGGCAGCACAGGAACAAGTCAATAAACAACAGCCGAGGTTGGGACAGGCAGCGCAAGCCGAGGTCACGTGAAAATCAAGCAGAAAGCACTAGCGAAACAAACACCCTGAGAACAATAATATGGACGGGCACAGAAACACAGAACAAGGAAGTTTAAATAGGCGGGAGAAAAGGGAGCGGGTAAGATGACATCATTGCGACCGACGCAATAATAGCGACGTCGCTATGGCAACAACACTACATACTCTCTGCCTGTGTTACCTCCGCGAGTGACGCAGATGCGCCACGCAGGCAGAAGAGGTACTGTTGAAGCCACCATGAACATGTAGTGGTGGATCGAATACCCGATCGCTGCTGATATGTTTGCGGTGGCTCAACAAAAACACACTAAGTCCTCTCTGCCTGTGAAGCGCCACATAGGCAGAAGAGGTACTATCCGATTGTTGCCGATACGCTGCGGCAGCCCGAACAAAACTGTCACTGGCCGGGAGGCGTGACCGCTCAGTACGCACGCCCCCTAATGTGCGTGCCGAGCATACGTCAGTACACGAGGAGGACGTGCGCGAGGGACGCCGCGGGACCCGGCGGGACAGGTAGGTGCAATAACTACTAGATATGTGCAGTATTCAAGGCCGGACAATTTTGTATTTTAATCCACTCATCTAGCTTCATCTATGACAAAACATAGTGCTTGTGAGGATTGCAAGGCTACCTTGTCTGACCTTGTCTGACCCCTCTAGGAAGTTATGCTCCTCCTGAATCAAAGTTTAGGAAGAAGTAATTGCTTACTTGAGAGATTGGATAAAGACGGAATTACAGAGTTCTTTCGAAGAAATCTGTTTTTCTATATTGAGCTATTTCTCAGGTGAAGGTCTCACAGCCATCCAGTGCACCCATCCAGTAAATTCACCAGTGAGACTCTATATTCCTCAAGTTCAGAGAGAGATTAGGATCTCCAAACGATCTGATCTTTCCAAAGCAGTGGAGGTGTTGGAAGAGTCCTTCTTTGTAGTTGGTACAGTTATGCCTGCATTGGAGTTGGAGGAAGAGAAACCCCAGGACAAGGTGGGTTGTTTCTTCTTGGGTGCAATTAAAAAGCAGAAAACATTTTTCAGTTCATGAAACATTACAAAATGTTATTTTAGAGCAATGGAAGACCCTGGAAAAGACGCTGTGTATATCAAGAGTTTTTAAACCTTTTCTATTTACCGAGGGAGTTCTCAAATTGATCTAAGGGGCACAGCATGTTCCAGTAGCCAGAGCTACGAAGAGATTTGCTTTTCAATTAGAGGACTCCTCGCATTTTTGGGATCACATGGACAGAAAAGCAGAGGGGTGCTGCCAAGAGAGCCCTTGAAGCATCCTCTGCAATTTTCAAGCCAGGCACTGCAGTGGCCTCCCGCTCTGACCGGATTTAGTTCCAAGTGAAAGAAGATATTGCTGCCGCGAGGTAGATATCCTGAGGGGCCTTTCTGACATTAAGCTGATTTTTTATGCAATGTGTTTTTTACATTTGAATCCTGAATCAATTTATTGTCTACAGGAAATTCAAGATTAGATCCGAGGTAGAAATCCTCTCTCAGGTAGATTTCATGGTGACACTAGATTTGAAGGATGCATACCTTAACATACCCATACAGAAATCTCAGACATTCCTAAGGGTGGCAGTTTGTTTTTCTGCGGGGATCCTCCACCTACAGTTCCAGGCTGTACCCTTCGGACTTTCATCACCCACAAGAGTGTTCACCAAAGTCATGGCAGCAGTTTTGACTATTCTCAGAAAAGAGAGTATAAAAGTAATTTCCTATTTGGATGACTGGCTGCTGACCGTGAGCTCTGTAGAACACATACAGAGGGCTGTGTCCCTTCTTCAGAACCTGGGATGGATTATCATTTTCCAAAAATCATGTCTACACCCAGCCAGAACAGTAATCTTTTTAGGCCTAGATACGACCCTACAGAGAACTTTTCTCCCGGAAGAGAATGTACAAAAACTGCACAGGCTTTCAGTTGCGGTTTTTAACTATTGCAATTGCCGTATGAGTTTACTAATGAGACTATGAGTCTAATGGCCTCAACCAGGCAGGCTCTCCCATGGGTATCACTTCATATGCGCCCTCTTCAGTGCTTCATCCTTAGGGTATGGGACTGGTCAGTTACCTTTCTAGAAAAGAAGATACTCCCAGAGGTGGTGGTTGCACAGAAGATTCACAGAAGGTCTTCGGTGGACCAAGCCTAACTGGTCTGTCATGTACATGGATGCCAGTCGCCAGGGTTGGGGTGCATACCTAGAAAGGCAATTCCTACTGGTCTCTCAAGACTCACATTTTCACATCAATTTTCTGGAACTGCTGGTGATCTGGCGGGACAGGCTTTGTGGGAAAGCGGTAAAGTTACTATCCAACAACCATACCGTGGTAGCATACTTGAACCATCAGGAAGATACAAGAAGCCTTCTTCTGGGAAACCTACTTCAGAGCACAGGAAGTTGGGCAGAGGTCAATATCTCTCAACTTCTGGCCGTTTATATCAGGGAACAGAGAATATATCAGCTAATTATCTCAGCAGACAACCTATCCTGCCAGGCGAATGGAGTCATAACTACGCAACCTTTCAACCTTTTCAAATTTCAGAAAAGTGGGGCTTACTAGAGATATACCTCACGGCCTCTTCAATCATCAAGAAGGTGGATCATTTCTCGGCCCTTAGCCATAGAAGCCTTTTCTCAGCAATGGATACTAAAGATGGGCTACATCTTTCCCCCTCTACCTCTCATAGCCAAGGTTCTGAAGAAAATCATCGAGCTCATTCGTCTGTCAGCATAGGAACCCATCACCTTGGAAGTCACTCCAGATCTTCTTTAACAAGGTTTGGTCTCTCTGAAAAAGTCATCAGGACCTTCATGCAAAGCTAGAAGAGAATTACCTACTTATGTTACGGTAAAGTATGAAAGAGCTTCAACTGTTGGAGTTCTTTGAGGCAGATTCAGCCTGAAGGAGTTTTTGGAATTTTAACAGAAAATATTTCAAGACTGTCTCTCTCTTGCCTCGCTGAAAGTTCATGTGGCAGCATTGAGTGCCCTTTTCAATGAGCGTCTGGCTCTTAATCATCGAGTCAAACACTTCTTACGTCAGCCTTTAGAGTTCAACCCTTCTGATTCCTTTGGTCCTTAACAGTTTAGTTAAGGCTCCATTCGAACCTTTAGAAGACATTCCTCTGAATCTTGCTAGTAGTCTGGACATCAGCCAGGAGAATCAAAGAGATTTAGATCCTGTCAGCCGTAAATCCTTACCTTCAATTTTCTTTTGAAGATAGTTGTTCTACGTACCCCACCTGAATTAAATACTCCAAGTGAGGTCTCACCAGTGATCTGTACAACTGCATGAGCACTTCCCTCTTTCTACTGCTAATACCTCTCCCTATACAACCAAGCATTCTGCTAGCATTACCTGCTGCTCTACTGCATTGTCTGCCTACCTTTAAATCCTCAGAAATAATTACCCCTAAATCCCTTTCCTCACACGTTGAGGTTAGGACAGTACCAAATATTTTATACTCTGCCCTTGGGTTTTTATGCCCCAGGTGCATTACTTTGCATTTATCCACGTTAAATGCCAATTGCCACAGCTCTGACCATTTTTCCAGCTTACCTAGATCGTTTGCCATTTGGCTTCTTCCTCCAGGAACATCAACCCTGTTGCAAATTTTTGTGTCGTCAGCAAATAAACATACCTTTCCATCAACACCATCTGCAATATCACTAATGAAAATATTAAAGAGAATGGGTCCAAGTACAGATCCCTGAGGTATCCCACTGGTAACAAGACCTTGTTCTGAATATACGCCATTGACTACAACCCTCTGTTTTCTGTCACTCAGCCACTCCTTAATCCATTCAACAACATTGGGATCTAAACCCAGAGATTGCAGTTTATTTAAAAGTCTTCTATGTGGGACAGTGTCAAAGGCCTTACTGAAATCCAGATACGCAATGTCTACTGCACCACCTTGATCAATTACTTTAGTCACCCAATCAAAAAAAATCAATAAGATTTGTTTGGCAAGATCTTCCTGAGGAAAACCCATGTTGTTTTTGATCTTGAAAGCCATGTGACTTCAGATGTTCAACAATCCTTTCCTTTAACATTGTTTCCATTAATTTTCCCACTACAGATGTAAGACTAACTGGCCTGTAGTTGCCCGACTCCTCCCTACTGCCTTTTTTGTGTATAGGCACAACATTCGCTACTTTCCAATCCCCAGGGACAACTCCCGTTACCAATGATTCGTTAAATATATCAGTTAACGGTTTTGCTAGTACACCCCCAAGCTCTTTTAATAACTTGGGGTGTATCCCATCAGGCCCCATCGACTTATTTGTCTTTACCTTAGACAACTGAAGTAGAACCTCCGCCTCGATAAACTCACATATTTCAAATGATTCAGTCTTTTTTCCCAACTGAGGTCCCATTCCATCATTTTCATCTGTAAAAACTGAACAGAAATATTCATTGAGGCAGTCAGCTAAACCTTTATCCTCTTCTACATATATGCCTTTTGTTTTTAGTCTAACTAATCCTTGTTTAACTTTCCTTTTCTCATTTATATATCTAAAAAATGTTTTATCTCCATTTTTTACTGATAGGGCAATTCGCTCTTCTGCCTGTGATTTGGCAGTTTTTATAACTTTCTTTGCCTCTTTCTGCCTAATTTTATAGATCTGTCTATCTTCCTCACTTTGGGTATTTTTGTATCTACTAAAGGCTAACTTCTTGTCTTTCACGATTTTGGCCACTTCTGCAGAGTACCACAGCGGTTTCCTTAATTTTTTACTCTTACTGACCAACCTAATACAATTTTCTGTTATCTTTGATAAAACAGCTTTTACAAAATCCCATTTCTCCTGAACGCCATTTAAATTGTGCCAGTCTGATAATGACTCCTCTATACATTTTCTCATTTTAGAAAAGTCAGCTTTTCTAAAATCTAAAACTTTTGTTTTTGTGTGGTGTGACTCAGTCACTGTTCGTATATTAAACCACACAGACTGATGATCACTAGATCCCAAACTTTCACCTACAGAAATATCTGTTAACAAATCTCCATTTGTGAACACTAAATCCAATATGGCCTCCTTACGAGTTGGTTCCTCAACCACCTGTTTTAAAGATAATCCCAATAAGGAGTTTAGAATATCCGCACTCCTGGTACAACCAGCTACTTTCGTTTTCCAGTTCACATCAGGGAGATTAAAGTCACCCATGATTATAACATCCCCCTTCACTGTCATTTTAGCTATTTCCTCCACTAGTAGATTATCGAGTTCTTCTACTTGTCCTGGGGGTCTATAAATCACACCTATGCGAGTTACTTTACTTTTGCCAAATTGTACTGTAACCCAAACCGACTCTAAGTTCTCCTCACCAACTTGTATTAAGTTAGATTTTATGTTATTTTTCACATATAGGGCCACCCCTCCCCCTTTCCTGCCCTTTCTATCTTTTCTATATAAAGAGTACCCCGGTATTGATATGTCCCAGTCATTTTTCTCATTATACCATGTCTCAGTAACAGCCACTATATCAACATTCTCAGTTGCCACAACTGTTACAAGTTCATGGATCTTATTCCCTAAACTGCGAGCATTTGTAGACATGACCTTTAGCTTGTCATTTAACACCGATGCTGCAATCACTTTCTGTCCTTGCTTTGGGGGGCAAAATATATGCTTCTCCCTATTATCTTTATAGACCAAGCCCCCAGATCCACCCACCTGGTTACTAAGTAAATCGCCTTCCCTTTCTATACTGTCTAACCCGGTATTTATTCCCTCCCCCCCCATTCCTAGTTTAAAATCTCCTCCAACCGTCTAACCATTCTCTCCCCAAGCACATTGGACCCTCTTGCATTTAGGTGCAATCCATCACGACTATAGAGATTGTACCCCAAAGCAAAATCAGCCCAGTGCTCTAAGAACCCAAAGCCCTCCTTCTTACACCAAGACTTCAGCCATGCATTTAGCTGCCTAATCTCCCGCTGCCTTTCTGGTGTAGCGCATGGCACAGGTAGTATCTCTGAGAATACTACCTTGGAGGTCCTTTTCTTAATCTTACTACCCAAGTCCCTAAAATTACCTTTTAGGACACTCCATCTTCCTCTTACTATGTCATTGGTGCCAATGTGCACCAAGACAGCTGGATCCTCACCAGCCCCTCCCAATAATCTATCCACTCTGTCCGCAACATGCCGAACCCGGGCACCCGGGAGACAGCAAACCATTCGGTTGCTGCGATCAGAGCTACAGATTACCCTGTCTGTTTTCCTGATTATTGAATCCCCTACCACCACAACCTGCCTGGGCTTTCCTTCCTTTCGGATCCCCTGCACATTGGATGAGCTGCTCTCCCGGCTGTTAGGGAGAACAGCTTTTTCCGCAAAGCCTACCTCTGAGTCTGCCTCCCCAACATGCTCACTTAAAAGGGCAAATTTGTTGGGAGGGAGAGACTCTGGGCTGGCTTGCCTCTTCCTCTTCCCTTCCCCACTGCAACCACGTCTTACTGTTACCCAGCTATGTGCCTGACTCCCTTCTGACTGATCTCCTCCCTCATTGCTAGGGGCCCCATCTAAACTTTGCTCAGTGAGCAACAGACTCCTCTCAAGGTTGTCAATCTCTCTCAGTGTTTCAATGTGCCTCTTCAGAGCACAAATCTCAGCTTCCAGAGAGACCAATTGATCACACTTACCACAGCGATATGGACCCAGGAACTGTTGTTCCAAGCATGCATACATATGGCATGATGTGCACTGAGTGAAATCTCCAAGCTTGCTCATACTTTATAAAGGGACGCGAGTACAGAATTTAAACAATTGCTTTATGTCACTTACCCTCCTTGCTCTTGCACTCTTGTGTTGCACTAACTGCTGTGGTGCACAAACTGGTCACTTACAGAAAGCAAGTCACTTAGAAAATGCAAGCCCCTTACAGTGAGCAAGCTCTGTGAGTTTAACCACTTCCTTATATACAGAGCAACACAGTTAATTGATTATAAACCCCACCCTTAACTAATTACACTCTAGAAAATGGGAGAGAAAAAAAACAAACAGTTAATGCAAAACACACAGTTTTTTTTTTTGTTTGTTTTTGTTTTTTTTTTTACCACAAACCCTTCAACCCTCTTGTTGCTGGTTGAGATACAAACCCACTGTTGGTATACTTATAATACCACTTCTCTGCCGCTGCTGTGGTGCACAAACTGGTCACTTACAGAAAGCAAGTCACTTAGAAAATGCAAGCCCCTTACAGTAAAATAAACGTATATAATGTTTACGTTAGGGGTTAATATTTGGGAACATACTTGTACTGTCACTGCACTAGTTTTAATTTTGCACATTTGCCATTTGCATTATTTGCAGTTTGCACATTTAACTTTAATTGCACATTATTAACACTCTTTGATGGTATGTATGGCAGACTTTTATTTACTACACTACACATTGTAAATATGTATAATATTTAAAGTTAGTTCCCAATCATGTTTGCACATTATAGCACTTTAAATTTAATACAATGAGGGGCGTGGTCTGCATGGCGTTCTAAGCAAACGTGTTTGGTGTGAGCGCCGCTGCTCGAAAGATCTCTTGCCCGCTATCTACAATGATCCGCAGCTTCACTTATCCTTTTTCCTCATGGAAAGATTCCCTATACATGGCTGGCTCTCGCTCCTGCAAATCGTTTTCTTTGAGCCAAAGGCCCGCAAGAAGCACCCTCCTAAGGCCTCAGGCCTACCACGTGCGCCTGACGAGGAAAATGGCCCATAATGCCCTTGCAGACGGTCATATCTCTCTACAGGCTGATCTAGATTTGCTCCGCACTAAGGTCGACTTGGACCTCAGCTGTCGCTCTCCGGAATGCACACCACAGATCGCCCGGCACCCAACTACTTTTGCCGATTCTCTCCTCTCCACGCCACCTCCTTCGTAGTTGGACTCTCCACTTCTAAGCGACAACATGGCCCATAATGCCCTTGCAGACGGTCATACCTCTCTACAAGCTGATCTAGATTTGCTCCGCACTAAGGTCGACTTGGAGCTCATCTGTCGCTCTCCGGAATGCACACCACAGATTGCCCGGCAACCAACTACTTTTGCCGATTCTCTCCTCTCCACGCCACCTCCTTCGTAGTTGGACTCTCCACTTCTAAGCGACAACATAGACTCTTCTTTTTTGAAAAGTTCGCCGGACCCTGCACTTTACGATTGCTGCTGGTTGGTCCTGCACCTCTCCTTGGCATTCAATCTTCTACAGCTAAGTTGGACGCAATATTTCGTTGACTCATCTTTCTGTGATATCATTTATTTGCCCATTCACCCTTTCCCCCTTCCCCCCTTTTTTCCATTTCATTATGTTTTATTGTTTTTGTGTATTTCATTTATTGTTCTGCTGCAATGACGGGGAGTGCTATTAGATGCCTCTGCTCTGTTATGGCTGTGGCTTTACATTGCTCCCGGGTTTGGCGATAGCACCCTGTGCTGCCCCACAGTGCTATTTACTGCGTTAGCACACCATCTGACACACATGGTTCCTCTTGTGACCATTCGTTTCTCTAAAGGTTATTGTTTTTGTTTTTCTTACGGTTTTTGTTTCAGTTACCTTTTCTGTTTGCGGCATACAGTACCTGGCCAGGTGCGGCTCCCCCCTTTAGGGAATTCTTTGGCTCCTAATTGCCTCCCCCAGGGTCCCAAACTCCTAATTCTTTTGTTTCTCTGTCGCAACCCCCCCAGCCCTTATGGCTAAGCTCACCATTTTGGCATTAAATGTCAAGGGCCTTAACTCCCCGCATAAGCACAACCTCCTATGGGGAGAAGGTAAGTCTTCCAAAGCCGATATCATATGTGCCCAAGAAACCCATCTTAAAAGGATTCCTAACCCACATCTCTACTCCAAATTCTTCCCTACGCAGTTTCATTCGATGGCCTCCACTAAAACTGCTGCTGTCTCTATATATATTTCCAAACGCCTTTTGTTCACCCTAATAGGTAAGCTTGTGGACCCGCGGGGCAGATACGTCGTCCTAACCTGCATTATCAACTCCTTAACATACACCCTTGCAGGCTCATATGCTTCTAACACTGACCAACTCTGTTTCTTTCTCCCCCCCCCCTCACAGATCATATTCTCGCATAGGTTATTTTTTTTTTAGATAAATCAAATTAGACCACCCAATCGCGGGTAGGGGCTCTTGGAGACTGAATGACTTACTCTTCCACTCCGATGCACACAAAACCCAAATTCAATCTCATCTCACACAATATTTTCAGTACAACCAGTCCCCGGACAGCTCTACTGAGACTCTCTGGAACGCTCATAAGGCAGTTCTCCGTGGACGTCTGATCAGTTTAGCTGCACACATCAAAAAAGAAGCCACTACTTCCCATGCTGATCTGCTTTTCAAACTATATGACTTGGAAACTCAAAACAAAATTTGCCTCAAAGACTCACTTATTGCTGACATTAAACGACTTTGCCTACGTCTTAACGATCTCGACTCCCAACGCACTTCTTCTTTGTTAATGAAACTTAAACAACGCTTCTATGCCAAAGGCAACAAAGCGGGCCCACTCTTGGCTAGGTAACTGCGCCAAGTCATGGCGACTCCGAGACCCCAATATGTCCATGACAGTGACGGACGCAAAATCTGACTCTTCCCATATCGTCAAGGTTTTTGCAGACTTTTATACCCACCTTTTATAACCTCCGACATGACACCACGACACATCACCCTTCCTCCTCCGACATTGACTCGTACCTTTCCTCGTTCGTCCTTCCCTCTATCTCTCCCGACGTAGCGGAATGCATTAATGCCCCCATAGAACTTAAGTATATTGAGAAGGCTGTAGCTCAGCTTTGCAAAGGTTCTACCCCTGGCCCTGACGGCTACACCGCCTCCTACTACCAGACTTTTTTTTACCCACTCTTGGACCGTTCATGCTTACACTTTTTCGCTCTTACATGTCCTCTGATCTCATCCCTTCTGAAAATCTGCGCGCCCATGTCATCACCATACCCAAACTGGGCAAACCCGCCGATAACTGCTCCAACTACCTTCCCATTTCCCTCCCAATTACGATCTTAAATGTATGCTAAAGTTCTGGCAAACAGATTGAATCCCCTTCTACCCTCTCTCTTGCATGCCGACCAGGTGGGTTTTGTCTTGGGCAGGCAGCCTTCTGACAACACATGCAAATTCATTAATGTCATCTGGGATGCAAATAGACTTAACTTACCCTCTATTTTAATTTAATTCGATGCGGAAAAAGAATTTGATGATACGCTTCCTTTCCCGACCTATATCAATTACTACTGGCACCCGACAAGGCTACACCCTATCCCCTCTTCTCTATGCTCTAGCTTTAGAACCTCTTGCGGCGCGCATCCGCTCTGACCCTCTCATCTTAGGCTTCCCCCTTACCACTAACTCTTCTTGCACCTTGGGGCTCTTTGCAGACGATATACTGGCTTCTATAACATCGCCCTCTACTACACTACCCGCCCTCCTAACACAACTAGACCCTTCTAAAACTCAGGCTCTCTGTCTTAATGTAGACAACTTGCAGAGGCACCACCTCTCCAAAACCTATCCTTTTGACTGGAGAGACTCTTACCTAACGTACTTGGGAATTACATTACCCAAACACACACACTCCCTTAACACAGTCTTTACATGGCAGCAGATCAAACAGGAAATCTTGCACTGGAAACGCTTTGAACTCTCATGGTTGGGACGCATTAATGCTTTGAAAATCACAGCACTCCCAAAACATCTTTATGTCATGAGAACTATACCTGTCCAACCCCCTATTACCCTTCCCTATTACAATCCATACAGACATTTTTTGTTAACTTTACCAAAATTCGATCTTGCGTCGCCAACGGTGGACTGGGGATACCCCACATCCACTCATATCACGAAGCCTGTATACTGTCGCAAACCCTGATGTTCCACGCACACTCAAATCAACCGGTCTGGGTTTCTCATGAAAATGGCCTTCTCTCCCCTTACACGATTCCCCACTTTTTGGACTGAGCGTACACATCATCCTCCCTTACCCCTTCTCCCACCCATGACATGCTACATGCTCTTGACTTGGGCTAAATGTCAGCGACGGTTCCCTTCCCTTGCTCATCGGATTTACATATACGCAAATGGCTCCGCCTGACTATGAGGGTGATGGGGACCTATATCACGAAGGTGCTCTGATGTCCTTCTCACATCTACCCATCACATCACGACTTCTTTACATTTTTACAAATCCGCCATGCACTGTCTACCATGGTCTTCCCCGTGGCCCCATCTCCATACGAGATACATCCGATCCTCTCCCTGTTTCGTAAAGTTTCAGATATCAAGGGAGCGATCGCTCACTGGTACTCTCTCTTGGTTTCAAAATTTTCCACTCGTAAATTGCCCCACATGCGGGCCTGGGAGAGAGAGTTACAGGAAACCTTTCCATCAGACTCTCGGTTTGAATCTGAAACTATGATTAGAGGCGTGTCTCACTGTCTGAATCATTTAGAACTTCAAAAAATATCAGCTGTAGATGGCACTTGACCCCAATGAGACTCTCTTATATGGTCAGGGGCTACTCCAGACTTTGTTGGAGGGGATGTGGACAGGAAGGATATATGATACACATATGGTGGTCCTGCCCAGTTCTATCCCCGCTGTATGCCTCGTTCTCCATCTCCGATTGGACCCACTACCCGGAATTGCATTACTACATATCTTTACAATAGATATTAAGTGCGCTCAGTATGTATCTATTGACAGAGAATAAAAATTGTATATATACACATCCTGTGTGTGATTCTGAATGATATCTTGATATAAATGAGACAAAAAACAAAGCACATTATAGTGCAGTGTGACGGAACCCTCCATCACTGGGGCCACTGAAGAGGCCTGACTGCCAGCCTCCTCCCTATTGACTATGGGCCCTGGGTTTGTAAAGGCTTCTGTGGCTACCCCAGCAGTATCATCCAATCACTGGCTAAGGGGATTATCTCCAGCCAGGGTCTGCCCCCAGGGAGTGACCACCATTGTTTCAGTTTAATGCTGTATAAATCAGTCTCCCCCCCACCCCCATTGTATTGTTAATCTCGTTACTGCCCCTGTTGTCTCTGGGAAGCAGATTAAGGGGGCGGTTTGTATCTCAATATCTTGTTTTATGTTAATGTATGTTTTGCTGGATATATCCAGTCCTGTGTGCGAGAAATAAATCAGTCTTCGTTTGGTTTTACCCTACACTGAGTCTCGGCTAGTGACTGGGGAACCGGAGAAAGTCTGTTGTCCCAGTCTAAGGGAGCACAAGACAGCGGAGGTAGTCGGTCGGACTAGCCAGATCCGTGACATTGGTGGCAGCGGTGGGATTGCTTCTTAGTCTGAGGGACACTTACTTTCTACTGGGATTGAGCGACAGGACGGCAGACTTCAGTCGCCTTGACGAGGACATGGATGTGGTGTCAGAATTCCAGGGGCTACTGCCGGTCATCCTCTCCTGCTACACCACTGCTCTGCCTACAGAACAATACCAGAATCTGAGGCAAATGGTTCGACGGTCTTCCAAGCTCCAAACAAAAGATTAGAGACCAGCGGGAACTACGGATGTCATTCCTGGGACAGCAACCCCAGGAGCAATGGGTATCCGAAATGGACAAGCTGGTCCAACAGGAGGTGGAGCTGGAAAATCACTTATAGGGCTCTGCAGTGGTATGCAGAGCAAGCATATTGGGGAACTGCGAAAGAATGTTCTCCAGAGGGCTATGACTGCGGTGGCCCGGGATATATCCAGCCCTGTGTGTGAGAAATAAATCAGTCTTCGTTTGGTTTTACCCTACACTGAGTCTCAGCTAGTGACTGGGGAACCCGGGAAAGTGTGTTGTCCCAAGCTAAGGGAGCACATGTAAGTGGAGGTAGTCGGTCGGACTAGCCAGATCCGTGACAAGGACATCTGGGATTTCAGGGAGTGGGACCTCCCAGATGCACTAGGACTTAAAGGTGATTTAGACTTTTTAATTACACAGGAGCGGGAACTGGAAAAGGCGTATAAAAATACTGTTTGACCGTGTTCAACAGAATGCCCCAGTGTCCAGTGATATTGTGGATGTTATTCAGTGGTCATCTGAGGATGTTGACACATGCGGTGTGGATGGGACTGCGGTTTCCACCCCTCAGTCACAGGGATACTGGGCAGCTAACCCAGATCCGATACCGGAGCTATGTAACTTTACTCCACAACCGGATCCAGAGATTCTGGATTTAATGGATTTTACATCTGAGGATGTTGGTCCAGGAGGGCTTGCAATTGGCTTCCCTTCCCAACAAAAGGAAGAAAGTTTCCTGAGTGTAGTGGATGGGACTGCGGTCTCCACCCCTGAGTCAGAGGGATACTGGGAAGCTAATCCAGATCTGATACCAGAGCTATGTGACTTTACACCACAACCGGAGCCAAAGATTGTGGATTTCATTGAAATTACATCTGAGGATGTTGGTCTAGCAGGGCTTGCAATTGGCTTCCCTTCCCAGCAAAAGGAAGAAAGTTTTCTGGTGGTAGTGGATGGGACTGCGGTCTCCACACCTGGGTCCCTGGAAAGTTGGGCAGTTGGCCCAGATCCCCACTCCCCAGCAGAAGCGCTGGGATCAGGGCAGAGTGATGCTGGTCTCTGCCCACTCCTCCCCCATTTTCCTGAATCTGACCATGACGCTCCCGCAGTGCCCGCTCAGACCACCCCAGCCGAAATACTGGCAACAGGTGAGAGGCAGTACAGCCCCTCTCTACCAGCACTGGGGATCCCTGCAAACCCTATAGAAGAGCTTTCTCCAGGTCAGAGTGCAGCTGGCCTCTACCCTCCCTCATCAGACGTCCCTCCACCAGCGGATGATAAAAAACCAGCACTTGGGGACATGTATCCCAGAAAGGCTGGGTGGCTGGCTTAGATCCCCAACCCTTGATTGAAGGGACCCCCGCCACCCTGTCATCTCCCCAGCGGCTGTGAAGACTCCAGAGAGAATGTGCAGTTGGCAATTCTCTCCAGAGGCAGTTATATTTTCCAGGAGAGGCAGAGGTCAGGCGGGTGAGTACTGTTCTTGGAAGGGCAGATTGTTTGGGGCATCAGTATGGAGTCAACCTGTTTGGGGTCTCCTCCTGTGTCAGTCTAATTCGGAGGGGGGAGAATTGTGATGGAACCCTCCATCACTGGGGCCAATGGAGAGGCCTGACTGCCAGCCTCCTCCCTATTGACTATGGGCCCTGAGTTTGTAAAGGCTTCTGTGGCTACCCCCAGCAGTATCATCTCATCACTGGCTGAGGGGATTATCTCCAGCAGACAGCCAGGATCCGCCACCAGGGAGTGACCACCATTGTTTCAGTTTAATGCTGTATAAATCAGTCTCCCCCTCATTGTATTGTTAATCTCGTTACTGCCCCTGTTGTCTCTGGGAGGCAGATTAAGGGGGCGGTTTGTATCCCAATATCTTGTTTTATGTTAATGTGTGTTTTGCTGGATATATCCAGTCCTGTGTGTGAGAAATAAATCAGTCTTCGTTTGGTTTTAGCCTACACTGAGTCTCGGCTAGTGACTGGGGAACCGGGGAAAGTCTGTTGTCCCAGGCTAAGGGAGCACAAGACAGTGGAGGTAGTCGGTCGGACTAGCCAGATCCGTGACATGCAGTATGTCAGAAAACGATATATTGATCAGACAACAATTGCACTCACATGCTTCATAGTAAAAGTAGGCTCCTCCTAAGGTCTTTTTCAGGAGTTCGGCCTCCAACGGATTGTACAGGATCTTCAGACTCCATTTCGAAGAACAGCTTCCCACATCTCCAAACCTCCGTGGTAAAAAGGAAGAAAAAAAGGCTGCACTCAGGAATAAAAAGTAAATAAATATTTATTCCGATTTGTTTAAAAAGTTTAAAATCCGTCCGCTACAGGTTTCACTCCGTTGAGCTCCTACCAGGCATTGAAAACGGAGTGAGACTTGCTGTTCTATCCTTGCTTGGTCTCGCACACAGAATGTATTTTTATTGTCGCCTTGCATGACATATGCGGTTATACCCTTTGTACCCGCTGTTTTTTTACATTCGCTCCTGCCAACACTGTATGCCATCCTCTGTTTCTTATCGTTTGATTTTGATTATTGTTTTTTTTTATTATTTCCACTTTACACTACACATACCCATAGCACCTGTACGGCTGCATATTTCCACTCCATTTTGCCTTATCCTATACATAGGCGTTCTCTTATACAAGATATTCTACATCCACACAACTTAAATATAAAACTCCGGATCCTTTTTTTCTGCTGCTTTGGATCTCAGCCCACCACGACATATAACCCGCACTGCTCCCTGCAGGTCATGTTCACCATATTTCCTTCGCGGGATCCCATGTATTTCTTTTAAATAACTGTTATCCACTCGTCCAGATGTGTTTTCTGTACTCTGTATCTCTCACTAACGGCTGGCCAGGAGGTGAATCCTCGTTGAATTACTCGGAAAGGCACCTCCAAGAGGTGATGAGAGGCAACACATGGCAGACTTCAGATAGACGAAACGGCAACCAGGGGTCCCAAATAATGCAGGAACACGGTAACAGAAACAAGGGTCCAGCAAACGGATAGTCGGGGGCACAAGCGAAGGTCAGGGCAGGCGACAAACAACGGATAGTCAGGAACAAGCTGAGTTCAGGAAACCAGTAGACAAAATACAATATAGAACGCTAGTGAAAGCAAACTAGGCACTATCACAGGCAAGGGATAGTTATAAACTGAGGGTTTAAATATCCCTCCACTCCTAGATCCTCCTACTCACCTAATTAAGGGGGAGGAGGAAAAAAGATAAAGGTCCCCTTAAGACCCGGCATGAATATTCATGAGATCATGCACGAACGTCTCTCATGATGTTGAGGCGCGCGTCCCGTCTAGATCACTCGATCCACACAGGGACGCGCGTCTAGTGGCAGGACGGACCTCGCCCGCGCAAGCTGCGTCTCGGCTCCCCTGCTCGAGGACACAGCGGATCAGCCGGCAAGGTAACAGTACCCCCTGTCCACAAGAGCCATCCTGGCGCTCAGAACCCGGTTTCTATAGGAATTTTCTATGAAAAGAATGAATCTTGGCTGGAGCATGGACATCAGAGGCAAGAACCCAGGAACTCTGCTCAGGACCGTATCCCTTCCATCTAATAAAATACTGTTTTACTGTCCCTTGTCTCTTTCTAGAGTCTAGGATGGTCTGTACTTCATATTCTTCTTCGCCTTGAACTATTACAGGGTCAGGAGTACGAACCGTAGAGGAGTATTGATTCTTAATGCCTGGTTTTAATAAAGAAACATGAAATGCGTTATGAATGCGCAGAGTTTTGGGAAGTACAAGAGAATAGGTAACCCTGTTAATCTGTGTTCTAATTTTATATGGACCAATATATTTAGGCCCTAGGGTTCTGGCAGGTTGTTAGAGGTGAAGGTATTTTGTGGAAAGCCACACATAATGTCCGGGATTAAGCACAGGCCCTTTCGAACAATATTTATCGGCCGTCTTCTTTTGCAACCTTTTAGTCTGTCTTAACTGTTCCGAAATAAGTGCCCAATGATCACGTAAAACCTGAAATTGGGCTTCGGCTGCTGGAACCCCCGTGGTACTGGATTCTGGAGGCCAAAATGAAGGTTCGTAACCATGAACCACTTTAAATGGAGACATCTGTAGTGACTCGTGATATGAGCTGTTGTATGACCATTCAGCAAGATACAAAAGCTTTGACCAGTCAGACTGGTCCTCCAAAACATACATTCGCTTGATTCGTTCTCTCCGCTTGTCCATTGGATTGTGGATGGTGGGAGGATGAAAAATGTAACTCAATTCCCACAAGTTTACACATTGCTCTCCAGAATTTTGAAATGAATTGTGAATCTCTATCAGAAATAATTTGAGGAACTCCGTGAAGTCTTATGATTTCTTTCATGAAGATGTCAGCTAGAGTACTGGCAGACAGAAGTTTAGAGAGAGCGATAAAATGTGCTTGTTTGCTGAACAAATCCACCACTACTAAAATAGTTGTACGTCCTCGCAAGGGAGGTAGGTCCGTAACAAAATCCATGGCCAAGTGCTGCCATGGTCGATCTGGAACAGGTAACGGACATAATAACCCAGCCGGTCTAGTATGCATACAGTACATGCATACACAAAGTCGGATATGTCATGATTCATAGTAGGCCACCAGAAGTTCCTTTTACATTCCGAGTTCCCCGATGACCTGCTATCGGAGAAGCATGACCCCAGGACAGAACGGCTTTACGAAAGCGTGGTTGCACATAAAGTCTCCAAGGAGGTGGACGGGGTGTTTGAGATTTGGAGATGTGCCACATGAGTGTACTGTGTATGGTAGCAATTATTTTTGTAGGAGTTACGATCGGTTCGACAGAAGTCTCCACATTAGGCACCTCATGCTGTCTAGACAGCGCATCAGCCTTAATATTTTTCGAACCCGGTCGAAAGGTAATGGAGAAATTAAACCGAGTAAAAAATAAGGCCCATCGAGCCTGTGGAGGATTGAGTCGTTTGGCTTTTTCTATATACACTAGGTTTTTGTGGTCTGTAAGAATGGTAATGGGAATTTCAGTCCCTTCAAGCAGATGTCGCCATTCTCCTAAAGCTAATTTAATAGCCAGTAATTCCCGGTTCCCTATATCATAATTTTGTTCGGCTGACGAAAAAGCCAAAATAGCTCCAGCCCCCGTTTCGGACGCATCAACTTCCAGGATAAATGGTAAATCAGGATTGGGGCATTGTAAGATAGGTGCTGTAGTAAAGGCCAATTTCAATCTTTAAAAGGCCTTTCTAGCTTCAGGGGTCCAAGATTTTTTTTTTCCCCATTTTCAAGATAATTGGAGCGATGATCTGAGAGAAGTTCCGAATGAAGCGATGATAATAATTAGCGAAACCTACAAATTGCTAAATACCCTTAATATCAGAGGGTTCCTCCCAGTCTTTGATGGGCGTTAGTTTGTCAGGATCCATCTGCAATTGTCCAGCACATAGAATGTATCCTAAAAACTTCACCCTGTCACAATCAATTTGCACTTCTCAACTTTGGCAAATAGTGAATGTTCCCTTAACCTTTGTAATACTTGGCGGACGTGTTGCCGATGTTCTTCCAAATTTTTTGAATAAATGAGAATGTCATCGAGATAGACCATAACATGGGATAACAACATGTCACGGAAAATATCATTCACAAAACTCTGGAACACTGCCAGGGCATTACATAGCCCAAAAGGCATCACAAGATACTCATAATGTCCATATCTCGTATTGAAAGCCGTCTTCCATTCATCCCCTTCTTGTATTCTAATCAGATTAGATTAGGGTCCCCCTAGATCAGGTTTAGTGAAAATAGTGGCGTATTGCGGCCTAGTCCGGGAGTTCGGGGAACACACAACTCACCCTACTCCTTTCGGACACCCTGCAATTATTGTTCTTTTTTTTGGGGGGGGGGAGACTTGATAATCATAGCAACACTTCATACCCTATTTTTTTTTCTTTTCTCCATTTTTCCTTTTTTTAACCCTTGACAATACAATGCCAGAAGGCATGTTCTTCTACTACTGTATAGCCTCCCAGTATATTATGGGTTAATATGAACCCCGCAGGTCTGAGGACCACTTTCACGAGGAAGTATCTCATCTACAACTAAATATCAACGCTACGTATTTTATTTTTCACTCTACCATCACTTACTTCAAGACCTTGCTCATACAAGTTTTCCACTGATATGATCATCCATGTATGGAGAAATTTCTTGATAAACCCACAACCATGTCTGCTAAACAACAAAGAGAGAAATCTTCCAAAAAGTCCAGAATTCTACCTATGGACACAAATCCCGATGGCTCACCAACCTCACCTCCGCCTGATGCTACAAGCGATGAGGGAAACTCCATTACTCAAAGAGTAGTAGAAAAATTATCACCACTGTTGGAAGGCAAATTAGACAGACTTCAAACCACCTCAGAGGCTCTCAGACAAGAGCTGAAACAAACCATTGACAGATTGGATTAAGCAGAGGGGAGAATCTCTACTTAGGAAAACACCTCTATGCAAATTCATGTCGGTGATCTCCAACACACCATTCGGTTGCTAGAAGACAAGGTTGACGACTTAGAAAACCGAAGCCAGCGAAACAATCTGCGCATTATCGGTCTTCCGGAATCAGTGACTGGCAAGGAATTATATGATTTCCTCTCCCATACATTACCTGCTCTCCTATTTCTAAACAGACCTGCTTTCAAATTCAACGTCGAAAGATCACACAGAATCGGGTGCCCCATCCGAGGGGACTAAGACCAGTGATATTCAAGCTCCTCAATTACAGGAGACAAACAGGAAATAATGTTCGGTTTTAGAGCCATTCCTGCCCTCCTGTACAAAACCCATAAGATGCTGACTTTTCAGGATTTTTCGGCGGCCGTGACATCTAAATGCAAAACTTTTTCTCCTGCGTGCTCACGGCTCACTCTCGGCAGATCATATTCGCACTACTGTACCCTGCTAAACTCAAGGTCACATACAAGGAACGCACACATTGGTTTACAACCCCGGAAGAGGCTCTGGGTTTTCTACAACAGTTAGACGTCTCGCCGTAGTTGCCAGAGTTCAGATCCAACAAGATCACAAACTTGATCCTTCCTTCCTGCAGAGAACACCTTCTTCTGTCCTCGATAGGCCCCTATGGAGGGCACATAGCAGGCCAGCTCCACAAAAAAACTTACATTTTTATATCGCTTTTCTGGTTTATTTGGTTACTTTTCAGGTTATCTTCAGGTTATTCTGGAATTGCCGCATCCTACAGCTTCCCTTCTCTATAAAACCTCATCTTTCTTGTAGACGTCTACCATGTCCTGCATCATCCCCGATCTGCAAGAGACTTTCCTCGACATGTATGTCAGCTGTGAACGCAAGTACCATACCATTGCCTCCTCGCTGGGAGAGGCGATGGTTTATATATGTCTTCTGGCTTCATTGTAGTCTCTCTCTTTTTCGATTTGTTACTCCTTAACAATATGTCTATGTCTCCAAGATCTCACATAATCTCTCAAGATCTAAAGATTGTATCTTGGAATGTTAAGGGTATCTTAAATCCAGTAAAAAGAGCTAAGGTCCTTAAACATCTGAATACTCTGGGGGCTCATATAGCCTTATTGCAAAAAACCTGCTTAGATACAAGCGAACACGATAAACTTAAACGAGGATGGGTACGGCAGGTGGTGGGAGTGTCGAGGGCTGATAGGGGTAGAGGGGTTTCTATTCTATTCCACTGTTGTCTTGATCTGTCATTCAAGAACCATAGCATACCCCGGGGGCAGATATGTGATTGTCAATTGCTTACCATGAATAGTGCAAAATACTATCTGCAATGTGTATGCCCTCAATCACTTGCGAGCCACCTTTTTTAATTAATTGAACGCAGTACTTCTCCCTTTACATAATGCTAACTTAATAATTGGGGGAGACTTCAACACTTCTATCTAAACTGGTTAAATCAACAGCGGCTCGTTCAAACATACCAGCTGTTAGGCTTGTAGATGGCTCCTTAAGTACCTCCTCTCAGGATATTAATCGAACCTTTGAGGCCTACTACAGGACGCTTTATTCCTCCAATGCAGTTACATCTGATTCAATAGAGGGCTTTTTACTAGACTTGGGCACCAGGGGGCTCTTCGTGTTCGTCTTCGTGCTCGTCTTCGGCAAAAAAAAAAACTTCGTATTCCGCGAATATTCGCCTGGTCCTGTCTTCTCTTCGGGCGAATATTCGTGGACATT
>VKOC01048807.1:0-14650 GCA_009364415.1 Spea multiplicata | reverse complement strand
TATATATATATATCTCTACAGCAAGCATGATAGGATTAAAGGTATATTCCCACCAATCACCAGACAACCCAGCATCGCCATACAGTTCTATGGCCAGCAACGCCCACCCGACAATGAGTGACTATTTTGGGGTGATCCCGAGGGAGCTGTATCAATCCCGGGGGAAGAATGGAGAGCTCATCGGAAACATCCCGGCGAAGAGTCCCCATGGTAGCCAGGCTAGAGTTCCTTAGCCGCGGCTGGGTAGTTCTCGGTCCCAAAGATTGGTAATAAAACCAGGTTTCCCGAACAAGCTCCCTCTCTGTAACCGCCACCGAGTGTTGCCCACCACAACCTTAATGTATCCTCAAAAGACATAAGAAGGGACTGGGCAGGCAGGTAAGGAGTCTCCCCAGAAAACCAACAGTGCCTCCCTCAAGGGGAGGGCTGGCAGCCTAAGGCCTGGAGGGCAGGTCTAGTCAGGTGGCCCATTGCGCCACCAAAGCGGCCGTCGTGCGTCAGTCACTCCACCGGCGCCTAATGAAATTACAAAAGCCGGCGTGCACGCACCGCGCCGCCCTATAGCCGTGCCTCAGCTCTTTATCCCACCCCTTTTAAAACGTGGGACGAAGAGCTGAGGCATGGCCAATGGGCCTGACTGCCGCACGACGCAGGAGCGTCCCTAGAGTATTTGGCACCTTTGGCAGATCCTGTATGTGGCACCCCACACACACACACACACACTTTAAAACTGCATAGTTTCTATAGTTAGGCAAACATTGACAATGGGTACAGCAGAATGACAAGAGTGTGGTTGCTGTTTGCAATTATACATATATATTAATACTGTTATTGAATTTTTCTGTCCAATTTTGGTATGTAATTTAGTTTTAATAAAAGTGTTGTTAGCACACCACACCAAAAAAATTGATAACAGCAATCCCACTCCTATGATGCCTAGACAGGCCTCCCTATGCCATGCTATCCCCCACACATACATGCAATCTGAAACCCTCATTCACAAACATTCATCATAAACTACAGCATCACTCTCACACACTTACTAATATTTCCCTACCTTTCCTCTGTCACTGTCATTTCCCTCCTCCTCTTCGTTCTTCCTCTTCTTCTGTGTCCCGTCCTTCCGGTGCAGAAAGCGCGGAAGACAGTGGGCGTGGTTTCAGTGTTGTGCGCTGGGATTTGACATCAAGTCCCGACGCACAGCCACAGTTGCCGCGCGCATCGTTTTTGGAGGCATGCCGGAACCCCTCAGTGAGCGGCACCCGGCGGACCGCCAAACCCCCCGAAATGTACGCTACCGACAAGACTGCCAGTCTCGGTGGCAGCCGCTTAGTTTTGAACTTTGCGGCTACTTTGAATGTTTGTCTGCCAGCCCGGATTCAGGGCGGCCTGGGGGGCAATTGCCCCCTGGCCCAGCCCGCCCCTGCCTCCCTCCACAACTCAAACATGCTTCCATGACTGCTTGGCCTTAAAGGGTTAAAGTGACAAGCCTCCCCGTGGCATCTAAGCCTGGCAGTTGGGTGGCTGCTTGCGGATGCGTTGGCAGGGCCAGACCAAATGATATAAGGCCCCCAGGCCGGATGTTCCCCACCCATCCTGTACACAGAACATTTTTTGGATATCATTTAACTCAAACATGTTAAATGGACAATATCATAAAAATTTTTTGCCAATTAATTTGTCTTGATAATGTAGTATTGTTTTTGATGTGTTCTATTTTCTGAAACTTTGCCCGCTCAGGAACTAACAAGATTTGGATAGAGTGTCTAACCACATCATGTGTCACTTAGTACACATTTAGCCATATCTTTGTTTAACCCCTTCGTGACAAAGGCTGATTTTACTGTTTGTTCCCCTGGTGACAATGGCCTTTTTAACATTTCTGCGCTGCTCGCGCTTAGCTGTAATTTTCTTCTTTCCCGTTTACTGAACCCACACACATTAGATATTGTTTTTTTCAGGACAAGAAGGGCTTTCTTTAGATGGCATTGTTTTGATTGTATCATATTATTTACTATTAAAAAAATTATAAAATATGGTGAAAAATTTAGAAAAAAATGACTGTTTCTAACTTTTAGTTGAAAAATCTTTTACTCCTCTATAAAAGGTAATGAAAAAACCTGCTAAATAGATTCTACTATTTGTCCTGAGTTTAGAAATACCCAATGTTTTTATGTTTTTTTGCTTTTTTCTACCCATTATGGGGCAATAAGTACAGGTAGCGTTTTGCTATTTCAAAGCCATTTTTTCCAAATCTGGTAATTCTTCCCCCCATGTGCCATTTCGGGTATCTTTGAACCCGGCCAATGCAATTGACCCCATCAAGTCATATATTTTTGAAAACTAGACAGCCCAGGGTATTCCAAATGCTAGTATTTTAACTTTTTCCATGCACCATATCTACCACCAGTCTTTGTCAAACTTTGTGGTAGTCATTTTTTTGCATTTGGTTTTCCACACACATTTTACTTCAGGTATGAATTAAAAAGTTCTCGTATATGTCACTATCATAAAACACCCCAATATGTGTTCATCAACATCTCCTGAGTACAGCGATACCTCACATGAATGATTTTGCCTGGCTGTTTGGGGGCAAAAGGGCCACATTTGGGGCATGCGCATTTTTCAATGTTGAACTTTGGCATTTTGGGATCCACTGCCCATGCCCTATTTGGTACATCTTTGAGCCGGGCCATTTCAGTGTGCCCAATAAACCCATATATTTTTCAAAACTAGACACCACAGGGTATTTTAAATGCTGGTATTTTAACTCTTTGCATGCACACATTTTACCACCAGCATTTTTTTAAAGTTTGCAGTAGTATTTTTGTGTGTGTATTTTTCCCACACACACCTACTTTATGTATGAATTTACAGCTCCTGGTATATGCCGCTGTCACACGACACCCCATAATGTGTTCAGCAACATCTCCTGAGTGCAGTGATACCCCACATGCATGGGTGTGTCATTTTTGGGGGGAACTAAAAGGCCACATTTGGTACGTGTGCATTTTTCTAATGGAAATTAGAGTGTGTGGCCATCCTTTCCCCCAGTGTTAATTGGACCGTTGTTTGAACCTCGGGCCAAATTTAATTTACCCCCCATCAAAGTCATACCTTTTTTAAAAGTCAGACACCCCACGGGCATTTAATATTTGCCAGTATTTAACTCTTTCCATGCGAGAATTGTTTTAAGCTAATATTGCTAATTTTAGGACTTGCCTTCACCAAAAATATATTTTTTATACTATTATATATATATTTTATTTTTTTTTGTCTTTTTCTACATTTTTTTTTAACATTTTTTTTCAACTTGGAGGTTCCCCTGATAGTGACATCAGTGGGAAATGATTTTTACATTTTACTAGTTTTTTACTAGTTTTTTTCTAATTATTATCAATTTTATTTTATTTTTTAATTTATTTTTACTAATCACACTGTGATTAGAAAGCTGTGCTCCATTGACTTGCATGGTGAATGCAGTACCTGTATTCAACCTGCAAGTGCACCCGTTTAAAGACGTGCCGGTCCTGGCACGTCAATTGTCATAAAGCACATGCTTTTCAGTGCCGTGCCAGGACCGGCAATTGTCATCAAGGGGTTAAAATAGATTCTCTGTTCTTTTTAATTGAATGCTTCTCCGTTGCTCTATAAAGACTGAACGAATGTAACATCTTATATTTGACACATAAGCCTGAGAGTTCCAATTGAAAGCGCTGAATATAGTTAGTGGTATGCTGCTCATGAAAGCGTGAGTGCAATACATATATCATCTATATGTTCTTATTCCTGATACAATACTGCATAATGTTTTTCTTTTTTTTCCCTTTTTTTGAGGTTCTGATAATTTGTGAAGGAAAACTGATCATGCTACACAAGTTGAGTTTGGAGTGTCTATTTTATTTTACACTTTTAGACATTATTTGATTATTGTTAGTGCACATCTTCACTATTTTGTATACTTTTCTTCTAGTATAGAAGGCAATAGGGAAGTTAGTGCTGCTCATATACATGGACACAGTGTCTACACCTTTTTCATTAAAATAATAAGATAATTTTTCACGCTAGGTATTTGACTGTAGGTCACCAACTTACTAGCATAATTATTCAATACAAGCTTTCTAGCAGTTAAGATGAAAGGTTATAAAACATAAAAGTCTGGAACAATACAAGTCCATATTGAATAGTGTATGTAACGGGTTCACCAAGAGAGCTGTAGTAACTCCCAGAGATCACCCACATGTATCCTCCTGTTGTCCCCGGAATCACTTCCAGCACCAGTCAGCATGCGCACCTTGGAACCCTGCTATGTGTACCCAATAAGTAGACACAACTACCTTGAACTGAGTACAGCAGGAATGAACAGTTTATTGTAGTAAAACATAGACTGATATAGCCACAGAACTTCATTAACATAAATTAACAGATACATGCATACAGCCCAACCTTTACTCCCCAATCAGCAATCCTATTGATGGGATTAATTAAACAATGGAGTTCCTGCCTGTTTGGCAGCCAGGCTGGAGCCATCTCCGACTACCTTGGGGCCTTGTATGACAGGTCATTCTGTCACATATCTCCCCTTTTAAAAATAAGACTGAACTTGGGCCAGACCCAAACCGGGTCTGCATCCAGTTCAGTCCGACAGCACAGCTCCGTCGCTCCTGGAGTTGTGGATGCAGGGGGCTGGCAAAAGGCAGGGAGACAGGGTCCATAATCTGCGGGTAGCAGGCTTGCTTTCAGTCCTCTCCAGGGGCCCCAGTGATGGACAGTTCCGTCACACACTCCATCACATATCTCCTTTTTCTGGGGGAGACTGACGTCTGATAAGACCCCACCCTGTTTGACTCTAAAGTCAGTCTGTATGTCTGGACCATCACTGCCAGCCACAAATTGGTACTCCTCAAAACAATTTAACAAAAGAGCAGTACTCACCCGCCTGCCCTCTGCCTCTCCCGAAAAATATAACTGCCGCTGGAGAGAATTGCCAACTGCACCTTCTATCTGGAGTCTTCTCAGCCGCTGGGGAGATGACAGGGTGGCGGGGGCCCCTTCAATCAAGGGTTGGGGATCCGAGCCAGCTGCCCAGCAATTCTGGGGACCACAGGTGGCAACCACAGTCTCATCCACCTGTATGGGATACATGTCCCCCAGTGCTGGTTTCGTACCATCCTCTAGTGGAGGGACGTCTGATGAGGGAGGGCAGAGGCCAGCTGCACTCTGACCTGGCGAAATCTCTTTTATAGGGTTTGCGGGCACCTCCAGTGCTGGTAGAGAGGGGCCGTCCTGCCTCTCTCCTGTTGCCAGTATTTCGGCTGGGTTGGTCTGAGCGAGCACTGCGGGAGCGTCATGGTCAGACTTAGGAACAAGGGGGAGGGGTGGGCAGAGAACAGCAGCACTCTGCCCTGTTGCCAGCGCTTCTGCTGGGGAGCGGGGATCTTGGCCAACTGCCAAACATTCCGGGGACCCAGGTGTGGAAACCGCAGCCCCATCAACTACCACAGTCTCTGGGGCTGCCTGACTGGACCCTACAAGTTTGCTGTGGTCAGGCTCGGGAAACAGGGAAAGGAGCAGGCAGATGCCAGCGGCACTCTGCCCCGATGGCAGCTCTTCTGCTGGGTGGGTGCTTGTGGAGACCGCAGTGCCAGCTACTACACCCACAAAACCTTCTTCCTTTTGCTGGGAAGGGAAGCCAATTGCATGCCCTCCCGGACCAACATCCTCAGATGTAAAATCAATTAAATCCACGGTCTCTGGATCTGGTTGTGGTGTACAATCACATAGTTCCGCTATCGGATCTGGGTTAGCTGTCCAGTAACCCTGTGAATCAGTCCCATCCACCCCTTCTGGGTCAACATCCTCAGGTGACCACGCAGTAAAATCAATTAAATCCATGGTCACTGGGGCATACTGTTGCACATGGTCAAATAACTCTTGATATGCCTGTTCCAGTTCCCATTCTTGTGTGACCAAATAATCCAGGTCAGCCCACAGTTTAGGCACGTATGGGATATCCTCCTCCCTTCGCTCCTGGATGTCTTCCTCCCGACACTCCGATGCACTACCGAAGTCGGGATCCTTTTCTATAATTTCCAATAATAATCCCGGGCCGCCGAAGCCACAGCCCTCTGTGGGACCTTTATCCTCCAGCCCCAGGCACATCTGTGCTGCGTACCACCGCAGAGCCCGATATCCATCGTCCAACCTCAGCTCTGTCTGGACCAGCACCTCCAGCTCAGCCACCCATTCCTCTTTGGGCTGCTTCCCCAAGAACGGCATCCGCAACTTCCGCTGGAGCCAAAACCTTTCCTCAAAGGTTGGGAGGCTTTTCCCCTTGTACTTAATTTCCAAGTGGAGAACATCCCTCCAGAGCTTCAGGCGTTTACAATTCCTCTTGATCAGCTCTGCGTAGCTGACTTCCATTCTCTTTCCTGGAGATAGATCCCGTTGCAAAGGACGTGTCCCTTAGACTAGGAGGCAATCCCTCCGCTTGCCACCAATGTAACGGGTTCACCAAGAGAGCTGTAGTAACTCCCAGAGATCACCCACATGTATCCTCCTGTTGTCCCCGGAATCACTTCCAGCACCAGTCAGCATGCGCACCTTGGAACCCTGCTATGTGTACCCAATAAGTAGACACAACTACCTTGAACTGAGTACAGCAGGAATGAACAGTTTATTGTAGTAACACATAGACTGATATAGCCACAGAACTTCATTAACATAAATTAACAGATACATGCATACAGCCCAACCTTTAATCCCCAATCAGCAATCCTATTGATGGGATTAATTAAACAATGGAGTTCCTGCCTGTTTGGCAGCCAGGCTGGAGCCATCTCTGACTACCTTGGGGCCTTGTATGACAGGTCATTCTGTCACAGTGGTAGATCTAACTTTCATGCACCATGCAAAAGACATGTGCTGTGTGCACCTAATCATTCATTCAGCCATGGATTAAAATATAAAGGTAAATTTTAAATATATTGTTTATAGTAACAGATCAGATAGAAGATTGTAGCATATTCACTAATACTATCGTGGTTAATGGTGTAAATCAATATGGAGCTTATGGTGGTTTAACAGCCAAAAGACATTAAAAATAGGCAAGTAGAAAATACACATTTAAATATTGATAGAAACAAAGAACGCACAAACACACAAAAATGACCTTTCTAGATTTCCTGACATTGTTCTTTTAATTTTGTTTACCTTATTTTATATGGATATAAATATGAGTTCTCAAAATTCTAACCATATAGCAAGATAAATTATTAATTTTAATCAACTCATGCACAATTTAGTAAGCTACCAAAAAAAAGCTATGTGCTATGGAAACAAAAGACAATTATAATAGGCACTGTTGTAATATATTTGTAACTTGTGCAGCCTGTTGTAAGTAAGCCACTAGTTTTATTGAACAGTTAATATTTGGTGTTTGCAAGAATGTATCTGAATTCTGAGTAAACAACCTACGGTTCATTTGGTTTTCTATTGAGTTTCATTTTCTTGCCTTATTTAGTTTTATTCTTTGAAGTGTAATTATATCAGATCAGCTCATAAAATCCTTTCGAAAACCTAATGCAAGCTTACAAGCTTTCAGGAGATGAAGATTCCAAATAATCGCATATGATATTTTGAAGGATAATTCTTTGGCTTGGAAATTATGATCTTACAGATGACCAGTGATAATGATTGTGCTAGAACAAGACAAAATGCAGTGCGTAGCTCTCTTTATTGTCTAATACAACTTTTGCTTCCTAAGGAAAGGGTTAAATATTTACCCTTGTAAGTCAACAATAATTGGTATTCTCTCCTGCTAATATTAAACCCTGTTCAATAAAACAAAATTACTAGAACCGTTAATATGTAAAATATTGATGTGTTCTTTCAAGAAATATAGCTATAATTTTCTTTGGGCTGCAAGCATTTGACTTTGATGGCATACCGATTAAATAGGACACACAGTTATTGCTCTGTCTGTGAAGGCAATGCAGAACATTGTAATTTTCATGATTGACTCTGAAAGGCTGATTCAATAAACAGCAAAATTGTCCAAAAACGAAATGCAATTTGGATAGAGAACAGAGGGAATGTTGCCTAAAATGGTCCATTTTTTTTCCCTTTTTATATATAATAATAAATTCACAAAATGTCTTTATGACTTCTTTTTGGAACTTAAAGAGGCCTATAATATGTTCAAATAGCCTCATAAATGTTAGCTTTTTGATTGAGCCACTGAAAAATGGATGTATTCCAGTGTATACTTCAGAGATTTTGATTTTATTCAAGATGAATTCAGTTGGTGTTTGTTACAGAAATTCTTTCAGGCCAGTCCAGGATGCCAAGTCGGTCTAGTTTATAAGAACATATGTTATTTTGTTTTATAGATCATAAGTGACAACTAAGAATAAAGTTAAAAATGAATGATCAAAAAGAATAGATTATTCTACATTTATTGTGCATTTCTAGCACATTTAGTGTATATTACACATTAAGCTTTGCCATAAAACAATCATTAAATGGAATTTAAACTGGATAGAATACATTTTATATATTTATTATGTATATATATTATAAAAGTATTACAATAGGGAATGGTGAAAATATTTAACAATGTCATTAAAACTGATAATATACAGAAATGGCAATAAGATCAACCCACATTAAAAAGCTACTGGCACAGAAGGAAAATATGTGCTATCAACTGGGTCGTGTTCAATTTTACATAATACTTAAAAAGGTGACCTACAGGTGACCAAAATGTAACAAATTCAAAACATTTAACTGAGATATGTGCTTCTCTCTGAGGGGGTCACTAGACAAACCTCCTAGTTTCCGCTCTGCCCACTAACATACAACATACTGAAGTGACTGAACTTGCAAGAGAATGGCAAGGGGCAGAGGGGTCATTGGCCCCTGGGCTGCTCCGATTTAAAGATTTTGAGCCAAAGTCTGAAGCTTTATTTTGTGTTTTACTTATAACAACCTATACAGCTCCAAGGGTGTATAGAGTAAAACTGACTTGATGAAGAATTTACTGATGGACTGAATCCTTTCTGTGTTCCCTTTCATTATCTTTATGCATTCCTATTCTGTTTATCTATTTTAAATGAGACTAAGTACTAGCCATTGAACATGTTGTCTTCCAAATTTGATGTTGGCTGCTTTATTAATGGGCTTCCTGTATGGAGTTTCCACCTTTCCTGCTGACTTGGAACATTACATTGCCCATGGAAAGCACATCTACATATACATTAAAAAAAATAAAGAAACAAACGGAACATTTTTACGCTCTACAGAAATCTATATTGTGGAGATTATGCTGAGACACTTTAACATTTTATGTTATTATTGTGTTCTGTGAAATAGAATACTTTATACAAAAAATGTTGAGCTCTAATAAATCTATCTGGTGTTTCACTCACTACATAATGATTCCACTTCAAGCAGATATAACAATTATCACATCTTTTCTGCAGATTCCCATTTGTGGTTATAATAACAATGAATAGCATTTTATCATGAGTGTTGAAAGAAAAAAAAACAAAACCACAATGAATCACTATGAGATGAGGGAAACCGAGATCTTATTTATATTTGCGCAGTGACATGCCATCCAACCTATTCTGTCTGCTAGCATCAGTCACATCTTGTTACATTACATAATAGAATGTGACAAACAGAACCTTGGTGACACATTACCACAATAAAATGCCCAACCAGAAATATCAACCCTAGTTGCCTGGAGAAAAGCTTCCAAACAATGGCAGAAAAAAACCTAGCTGTGCAAGAAGTTTGGTCCTGAGCTTATAGAGATCTAATCAAACAAAATTGTAACTGTGGCACATTTAGACTAAATACTGATGGCTGTATACTATCTTCATACAGCTATGTCTGAAAAGCATCCTCTGTTTAACATAAAGAGTGTTTTTTTCTGCATTACAAACATAGTTATCCAGGGCCATTAAATATATATATGTTTTTGAAGCAAGTACAAAGATATTGATCTAGCATTATTAAGGAATATTAACCCTTTAGGACCAGGGCTGTTTTATATTACAGGACCAGAATTTTTTTTAGGTTTTTTGCTATGCCTATATTCATCTGTAATTTCCCTATTTCTCAATTAGTGCACCCACAAAAATATGTATTGTTTTTTTCAGTACAAGTGGGGCTTTCTTTCATAACTGTAAGACATTATCATGCATTAAAAAAATGGGACAAACGTGGAAATAAAATAGCATAGAAACTGTACACAGCTAGAGAAAAAGATACCAAAAATAAATTTTTCCTGATTCAGAAACCACCCTATATACAATCTCCTAGACTAGATATGAGCAAATAAGGCTGTTAAAAAAGTCTTTATTGTTTAAGCCTTTGATCATTTTTTCAAACAATACACAAAAATACTCTGCTCTAACACCACACAGGTTTCTAAGAAAAAAAAAGTTGTTGTGGCACATTTATTGACACCCTTTTAGTCAACACTAAGCCAAGATAGGTCTTCTCCTACAATACCCGATGAGGTTGTAAACAGTCTAGGCTATTTCACTTGGACCATTTTGACACTTTTCAGGCAGCCATTTTAGTGCCAATCTCTTCATATGGCCATAGTATGCTAAGCCCACCAATGCGCCAAAGTACTCAAATGATCTATGGATTGTGTATAACTTTGGTCTTCAGCAAAGACCAAAGTTATAACTTTGGCCATATGATGTAACTAAACCTCCAATTTTGCTATATTATAAAGGTGTTTTTAAGTAGCTTTAATAAAAACTATAGTTATGAGAGCTTATAACCTATTTGATGTGAGTGCATTGATCTATGGATTGTATGTATATATGTATATATATATACACACAATTTTAAATTTAACTTTTTTTACCTTTTTATGCACATTGGACCATTGAAGAGGAGACTATGAGAGCCCTGAAGCTTATATAACTTTTCATCATAATAGGTACCAACGTCAACCAGTACTCTCTCAGTACAGCTATATCTGTTTTTATCATCAAGCACTAAAAAGAATGCCCAAGCCAATATGGGCATTGAGTAATAAATTTGCAAAGTTTCACAAAGTTTCCTAAAATAAGAGTTCTAGGCAAAAGGGGACAAAAAAAATATGTTTCTTACTTTTTGACTCTTTAGATAGAAAGAAGGGTTGGTAAGGTGGGTAGGAGCTGCACTCACTCCATGAGCTACTCTCATTTAAATCTTGGACTACTATATAAATCTTTTTGGTATGTTTTTGTGACCTCTTTTTTCGTCTTTAAATGTGTTTACGGCACAACTAGATGGAACATTCAATTTTATTTGCCTACTTGGTTAGACTGATTCCCTGGGGTGAATATTACCCCTGGCTACTTTGTTGCTTGCAAATGATGATCACAGAACCAGGTGGATTTACACAAGGCACAAAGTTCCCCCTTTAGACCTCTGTTCCATTTGTATCCAATTAATGAATAACAACAATATATAACTGGCATTTGCTAGTAAATTAGCTGAATGGTTTAATGTCACATATCCAATAGTTTGTTTATAGTGGGCACAAATGAGAAGATACTTCTACTATACACAGCGCAGCAAGGCAAATGAATGCTTTTGCCAATACATGCATGTCTAAGAAAATGTATATGTTTCATGATTCAAAACTGGTCTTGGCCTTTATGCAAAGTCTATGTTCTATAATGATGAATGGGGCCCTTTGTTGATATCGTATATATGATTTAATCCCTTCTTTCTGGTTCATCTTCTTATTTTACTTACAGTATCTTTATCTTTATGTTATAAAATGTGTAGAAAAGTCAAAAAGCTGAAAAGGAAAGCAAATCAAATCTACAGAACATATTGCTGTGTATGTGAGTTCTGTTTGTGTCAGAATTGTTTCTCTCAAAAGGACTGGCAGCATTTGAATCTATTTTATGCACTAATATTCTGCAATCAATGCCCATTTAATGGTAGCGGTATAGAAAATAAAACAAATGAAATGAGTCAGACTAATAGAAAAGCCTTGGTAATTGCTTTTTTTTTAAAGTATGTTATATTTCAGTAAGGTTATGTATATGTTATCTCTCACAAAAAGCTAATATTGTTTTATGCTCTCTACCCTAGTATGCTACTTGTAGCTGATGTATATTTCAATAACTTTAATCTAGAAATATGGCATTTATATTAAGTGTATTGAGCAAAGGTCATTTATATAGGAGGGATTGTCAGGGGGGTAATATCTCCCTGGGCTTCTCTGGTTTAGACATTTTAGGCCCCTACCTGAAAATGTGTTTGTGTTCTTCTTGCAAGTTCACATCTAACCACTGGGGTATCTAAAGTAAAAACAACTCAATAAAGCATTTACATCCTGGCAAGATACTTTCATTGTGATGATGTGTTAAGGTGTGAATAGTACACACTGATCATGTTTTCTGCTGGCTGCATTATTTCTAGGCCACCTTTTAGGACTTGCTCCCCCAGGCTCCCCCCAGGCTGGATGACAGGCTGATCTTTTGTGTATTAGTAGCAGGGAAATGCTGGGGCATACTGGAATATCCTAATGGTGGTTCTTGGCACAGCTTTTAAGGACATACTGGTATGTGCTAAGGGGTGCAATGGGTTAACTACCACTGTATTAGCCTCTACTAGCTCTGGTGACAGATTTATCTACACTTTTATTAAAAGCAAGTAACACACCAAAATTGGACAGAAAAATTCAATAACAGTATTGATATATATATATATATATATATATATATATATACACACACACACATGAACAGCAATCACACTCGTATAATGCCCAGGCAACCAGCACATGCGAGAACCTGGGCATGATAGGAGTGTCCCCATTGTTGTCAACTTTCCAAAAATCTATACTTTTGTTCAGCAGTTTTGCTTTTTCTAGACACTACTGGGCTCAGCTGCAAGCATATATATATATATATATATTATGATATATAAAATTATCTTTTATTTATATAGCGCCAACAATTTACGCAGAGCTTAATACAGTACAGATATTCAAGGGGTATGAAAAGACGAGAATTGACAGACTAAGACAAACCGATACATTAGGTGGAGAGAGCCCTGCTCACAAGCTTACAATCTGGAGAGAATGGGGTGACAAACATAAGGCACAGAGAAAAGGTTAGAGGTAGTGTGGTAGTTGTATCAATGACAAGGAAGTTCTAGCAGCTAAGATGGTATGCTTCGCTGAAGAAGTGAGTTTTGAGATGTTTCTTGAATGTTGGGGGTGAGGGTGAATGCTGAAGGTTCGGTGGAAGTAGATTCCAGAGATATGGGGCAGCCTGAGTGAAATCTTGTAGACAGGAAAAGGAAGAGGTGATTAGTGAGGAGGAGAGCCTTAGCCCATGCGAAGAACTTAAGGCTCGAGTAGGAGAGTATTTGCTTATGAGGTCAGAAATGTATGGAGGAGCAGTGTTATGGAGGGCCCTATATGTTAGTACCAGGATTTTAAATTTAATTCTAAAGGTAATAGTGAGCCAGTGGAGGGTTTCACAGAGTGGGGAAGCAGAAGAGAAGTGGCGTGCAAGGAAGATAAGCCTAGCAGCAGCATTTAGGACAGACTGTAGAGGAGAGATCGAGACAGTGTAATGCCAACCAGAAGAGTGTTGCAGTAGTCAAGATGGGAAATGATAAGTGCATGAACCAGAGTTTTTGTGGATTCTTGGGGTGAGGAATGGGCGGATGCAAGAGGTGTTTTTTAGGTGCAAGTGGCAGGATCTGGTGAGGGGTGACTGTTTGTGAGGGGTGAAGAAGAGGTTAGAGTCATGTTGTTAATGGTGACAGAGAATTAGGGTAGTGGAGTGGAGATGGAAGGAGGGAAGATAATGAGTTCAGTTTTAGAAAGATTATGTTTGAGGTAGTGTTGTGACATCCATGAAGAAATCACAGACAAGCAATTGGTAATACGGGACATGAGAGATGGAGAGAAATCAGGAGAAGACAGGTAGATTTGGGTATCATCTGCATATAGATGATACTGGAGGCCAAATGGAGGCAAGTGTATTGTTATAAAAAGAGGCTGCTGAGTCTGGACAGGAAAGGGTTAAAATGGAAGGTAAGACAGGTTCTAGTGAGGCTGACAGTTGAGTAATGGTATTATCTGGTAATGGCCTACAGGTATGAGGTGAGCGCTGCAAGTTTGTTTTGTTAGGGGTTAGCACTGGAGTAAAGGATGGAAGGTGGTGGTCAGACAGAGGGAAGGGGCAGAAAGGAAGCATGATCTGGAGAAAGCCAGATCAAGTGAGTGTCCCTCAGTGTGTGTAGGGGAATTAGTCCATTAACAGAGACATAGTTTTTTCTTTTTAAAAAACCCTAGTTTGGAAATTGTGTGTATAGTATATATTATATATATATATATATATATATATATTTATATATATATATATATATATATATCTATATAATATACACAGCAACACATATATAATTTGCAGGGGTACACAAAATGAAATAGTGGGAAATCACAGTTAAATTAAGTTAAAAACATAAAAATTACTCTTTTTGCTTTTGGAAAACATTGTAAAATAGCCTTGGTCCTTAAGATGTTAATTTAGTATTTGGCAAAGTATTCCCTGCTCCCTATTGCTTCTGGAACTACTCCTATAAATAGCACCAGATTAAATAAGTCTGC
>VKOC01048806.1:0-47444 GCA_009364415.1 Spea multiplicata | reverse complement strand
TTCCCTATTTCTCAATTAGTGCACCCACAAAAATATGTATTGTTTTTTTCAGTACAAGTGGGGCTTTCTTTCATAACTGTAAGACATTATCATGCATTAAAAAAATGGGACAAACGTGGAAATAAAATAGCATAGAAACTGTACACAGCTAGAGAAAAAGATACCAAAAATAAATTTTTCCTGATTCAGAAACCACCCTATATACAATCTCCTAGACTAGATATGAGCAAATAAGGCTGTTAAAAAAGTCTTTATTGTTTAAGCCTTTGATCATTTTTTCAAACAATACACAAAAATACTCTGCTCTAACACCACACAGGTTTCTAAGAAAAAAAAAGTTGTTGTGGCACATTTATTGACACCCTTTTAGTCAACACTAAGCCAAGATAGGTCTTCTCCTACAATACCCGATGAGGTTGTAAACAGTCTAGGCTATTTCACTTGGACCATTTTGACACTTTTCAGGCAGCCATTTTAGTGCCAATCTCTTCATATGGCCATAGTATGCTAAGCCCACCAATGCGCCAAAGTAATCAAATGATCTATGGATTGTGTATAACTTTGGTCTTCAGCAAAGACCAAAGTTATAACTTTGGCCATATGATGTAACTAAACCTCCAATTTTGCTATATTATAAAGGTGTTTTTAAGTAGCTTTAATAAAAACTATAGTTATGAGAGCTTATAACCTATTTGATGTGAGTGCATTGATCTATGGATTGTATGTATATATGTATATATATATACACACAATTTTAAATTTAACTTTTTTTACCTTTTTATGCACATTGGACCATTGAAGAGGAGACTATGAGAGCCCTGAAGCTTATATAACTTTTCATCATAATAGGTACCAACGTCAACCAGTACTCTCTCAGTACAGCTATATCTGTTTTTATCATCAAGCACTAAAAAGAATGCCCAAGCCAATATGGGCATTGAGTAATAAATTTGCAAAGTTTCACAAAGTTTCCTAAAATAAGAGTTCTAGGCAAAAGGGGACAAAAAAAATATGTTTCTTACTTTTTGACTCTTTAGATAGAAAGAAGGGTTGGTAAGGTGGGTAGGAGCTGCACTCACTCCATGAGCTACTCTCATTTAAATCTTGGACTACTATATAAATCTTTTTGGTATGTTTTTGTGACCTCTTTTTTCGTCTTTAAATGTGTTTACGGCACAACTAGATGGAACATTCAATTTTATTTGCCTACTTGGTTAGACTGATTCCCTGGGGTGAATATTACCCCTGGCTACTTTGTTGCTTGCAAATGATGATCACAGAACCAGGTGGATTTACACAAGGCACAAAGTTCCCCCTTTAGACCTCTGTTCCATTTGTATCCAATTAATGAATAACAACAATATATAACTGGCATTTGCTAGTAAATTAGCTGAATGGTTTAATGTCACATATCCAATAGTTTGTTTATAGTGGGCACAAATGAGAAGATACTTCTACTATACACAGCGCAGCAAGGCAAATGAATGCTTTTGCCAATACATGCATGTCTAAGAAAATGTATATGTTTCATGATTCAAAACTGGTCTTGGCCTTTATGCAAAGTCTATGTTCTATAATGATGAATGGGGCCCTTTGTTGATATCGTATATATGATTTAATCCCTTCTTTCTGGTTCATCTTCTTATTTTACTTACAGTATCTTTATCTTTATGTTATAAAATGTGTAGAAAAGTCAAAAAGCTGAAAAGGAAAGCAAATCAAATCTACAGAACATATTGCTGTGTATGTGAGTTCTGTTTGTGTCAGAATTGTTTCTCTCAAAAGGACTGGCAGCATTTGAATCTATTTTATGCACTAATATTCTGCAATCAATGCCCATTTAATGGTAGCGGTATAGAAAATAAAACAAATGAAATGAGTCAGACTAATAGAAAAGCCTTGGTAATTGCTTTTTTTTTAAAGTATGTTATATTTCAGTAAGGTTATGTATATGTTATCTCTCACAAAAAGCTAATATTGTTTTATGCTCTCTACCCTAGTATGCTACTTGTAGCTGATGTATATTTCAATAACTTTAATCTAGAAATATGGCATTTATATTAAGTGTATTGAGCAAAGGTCATTTATATAGGAGGGATTGTCAGGGGGGTAATATCTCCCTGGGCTTCTCTGGTTTAGACATTTTAGGCCCCTACCTGAAAATGTGTTTGTGTTCTTCTTGCAAGTTCACATCTAACCACTGGGGTATCTAAAGTAAAAACAACTCAATAAAGCATTTACATCCTGGCAAGATACTTTCATTGTGATGATGTGTTAAGGTGTGAATAGTACACACTGATCATGTTTTCTGCTGGCTGCATTATTTCTAGGCCACCTTTTAGGACTTGCTCCCCCAGGCTCCCCCCAGGCTGGACGACAGGCTGATCTTTTGTGTATTAGTAGCAGGGAAATGCTGGGGCATACTGGAATATCCTAATGGTGGTTCTTGGCACAGCTTTTAAGGACATACTGGTATGTGCTAAGGGGTGCAATGGGTTAACTACCACTGTATTAGCCTCTACTAGCTCTGGTGACAGATTTATCTACACTTTTATTAAAAGCAAGTAACACACCAAAATTGGACAGAAAAATTCAATAACAGTATTGATATATATATATATATATATATATATATACACACACACACACATGAACAGCAATCACACTCGTATAATGCCCAGGCAACCAGCACATGTGAGAACCTGGGCATGATAGGAGTGTCCCCATTGTTGTCAACTTTCCAAAAATCTATACTTTTGTTCAGCAGTTTTGCTTTTTCTAGACACTACTGGGCTCAGCTGCAAGCATATATATATTATAATATATATATATATATATATAAATTAATCTTTTTATTTATATAGCGCCAACAATTTACGCAGAGCTTAATACAGTACAGATATTCAAGGGGTATGAAAAGACGAGAATTGACAGACTAAGACAAACCGATACATTAGGTGGAGAGAGCCCTGCTCACAAGCTTACAATCTGGAGAGAATGGGGTGACAAACATAAGGCACAGAGAAAAGGTTAGAGGTAGTGTGGTAGTTGTATCAATGACAAGGAAGTTCTAGCAGCTAAGATGGTATGCTTCGCTGAAGAAGTGAGTTTTGAGATGTTTCTTGAATGTTGGGGGTGAGGGTGAATGCTGAAGGTTCGGTGGAAGTAGATTCCAGAGATATGGGGCAGCCTGAGTGAAATCTTGTAGACAGGAAAAGGAAGAGGTGATTAGTGAGGAGGAGAGCCTTAGCCCATGCGAAGAACTTAAGGCTCGAGTAGGAGAGTATTTGCTTATGAGGTCAGAAATGTATGGAGGAGCAGTGTTATGGAGGGCCCTATATGTTAGTACCAGGATTTTAAATTTAATTCTAAAGGTAATAGTGAGCCAGTGGAGGGTTTCACAGAGTGGGGAAGCAGAAGAGAAGTGGCGTGCAAGGAAGATAAGCCTAGCAGCAGCATTTAGGACAGACTGTAGAGGAGAGATCGAGACAGTGTAATGCCAACCAGAAGAGTGTTGCAGTAGTCAAGATGGGAAATGATAAGTGCATGAACCAGAGTTTTTGTGGATTCTTGGGGTGAGGAATGGGCGGATGCAAGAGGTGTTTTTTAGGTGCAAGTGGCAGGATCTGGTGAGGGGTGACTGTTTGTGAGGGGTGAAGAAGAGGTTAGAGTCATGTTGTTAATGGTGACAGAGAATTAGGGTAGTGGAGTGGAGATGGAAGGAGGGAAGATAATGAGTTCAGTTTTAGAAAGATTATGTTTGAGGTAGTGTTGTGACATCCATGAAGAAATCACAGACAAGCAATTGGTAATACGGGACATGAGAGATGGAGAGAAATCAGGAGAAGACAGGTAGATTTGGGTATCATCTGCATATAGATGATACTGGAGGCCAAATGGAGGCAAGTGTATTGTTATAAAAAGAGGCTGCTGAGTCTGGACAGGAAAGGGTTAAAATGGAAGGTAAGACAGGTTCTAGTGAGGCTGACAGTTGAGTAATGGTATTATCTGGTAATGGCCTACAGGTATGAGGTGAGCGCTGCAAGTTTGTTTTGTTAGGGGTTAGCACTGGAGTAAAGGATGGAAGGTGGTGGTCAGACAGAGGGAAGGGGCAGAAAGGAAGCATGATCTGGAGAAAGCCAGATCAAGTGAGTGTCCCTCAGTGTGTGTAGGGGAATTAGTCCATTAACAGAGACATAGTTTTTTCTTTTTAAAAAACCCTAGTTTGGAAATTGTGTGTATAGTATATATTATATATATATTATATTATATTATATAACTATATATATATATATATATATATATATATATATATATACACACACACATATATAATTTGCAGGGGTACACAAAATGAAATAGTGGGAAATCACAGTTAAATTAAGTTAAAAACATAAAAATTACTCTTTTTGCTTTTGGAAAACATTGTAAAATAGCCTTGGTCCTTAAGATGTTAATTTAGTATTTGGCAAAGTATTCCCTGCTCCCTATTGCTTCTGGAACTACTCCTATAAATAGCACCAGATTAAATAAGTCTGCCAACAGTTTTGTCAGGACACCCAGAAGCTCCTAATAACTTTGGATGTATCCCATTAGGTCCTATAGATTTGTCAATTTTTTTAACTTGGAAAGTTAAAGTAGAACTCTTTAAAAACGCATGCTTTACATGTTTCCATGTTTCTTCATTCTAACGGAGGCCCCTTCCCTTTGCCTTCATCTGTAAAAACTGAAGAGGAATATTTATTTAGGAAGTCAGCTATATATTTTTCTTCATTTACATGACTCCCTGTGTTTCTCTTTGATCTAATTTTTACTTGTTTACTTTGTCTCCTTTCACTCACTGTAGATATCTAAAAGGGTTTTTGTTAACCTGCCAATTTTCTGCTCCATGTGTGCTTTAAAGCGTCTAATAATGTGTTTCGCTTAGCTTTATATTTGCTTTTTTTATCTTCTTCATTCCTCTAGTTTGGGCTTCTTGGTAAGCGGAATAGAATACTATGACAATACCACTGATGAAACCTATGATCATATAATCGCATAGATTTCACGTTATAATAACAGTTAACAAAGTCAAGCCTCTAAACTGCAGTGCATGTTTTACTAGACTACAGAGTACACCATTCAGTTGCCAATATACTACTTGCAAATCCAAGCTGACAGCTGAAAAATATTGATATCCGGCTTAAAACAGGCAAACAGTGGCAGAGTGTGGTATTTCAGAGACACACATTAAAGAACAGCCCCGGAGGGAAAGAATTGGACAAAGGGGCCACATGAATGTGTGCGGACGAGGTACCGTTGGTCAAGCCTGTTTAAAGGGTTAAGGCATGACTAAGCAAAATTTTGCCGCTGAAAAGCTGAGGTATTTGATGGCACGTGCAGGGCCAGAGGGGGAGGGGGTAATTAGTTAATTACCCTCCCTAAGGGGGTATATAAGGAAGGGTCGTGGCCTGTAGAGGCAACCATTTTCAGAAAATGTTCATTTTGCCGGGTACTCTGGTTTTAAGCTGGTACGGTGCAGGAGTTAACCATCTAGGTATGGTTATTTGTGGTGCACAGAGGTGTAAGTGCAGGACACTCCAGGGGCATGCGCCCCTGTGAATCGTATGGTCATGTGACTGCCGCGCTGGGGGACGCCGGCAGTTCCAGCAGGGATACAGGTGGTCACGCCCATACCAGCAGGTTACTGATTTGTTTATTCGGTTATTATTCGGTTATTATTATTAAGTGGTTATAAAATGGTTACAAATTGGTTATGTTTGCTTTCATTTTACAATAAATTATTGAATTTTATTGTGTCAAATTTGTTGGGTTAATAATATTTGACACTGTAACATATAATAAAAGTTTAGTGTCGCGGTGCTGAAGTTATCTTTTAGTCCGCATCGCGGACAAATAATTCCATATCTGACGTTTAATAAAATTTTTGAAATAAAGAAGTGTCTCTTGTTTTATTTGTAAAAGAGGTACCGAAACTGGACGCTACTACATTCATGTAGCACTTGCATGTATCAACTGAATAAGACAAACAAACCCCATATTTGCAGGTATACATAAATAATGTATGGAAACATTGCCGGTACGGATCAACACATGAACACACAAACCCAGCTTTGCATATAGATCAATTGAAATTCTCTTGTGATCTCAGCATTTAATGTATAGATCAAATAAACAGAATCAGACATACAAATCCTGTATTTGCAGGTATACAATAATAATGCATTGAAATATAGCATTGCAAGTATTGATCAATAGAACACACAAACCCAGCTTTGCAGGTATAGATCACCTGAAAATCACATATAAACTCAGCATTGCAGGTATAGATCAAATAGAAAAAAACACATGGAAACAGCTTTGCAGGTACTGATCAACTGAATAAGACATACAAACCCTGTATTTTCAGGTATACATAAATAATGTATAGAAACATAGCATAGCAGATATAGATCAACAGAATAACACACAAACCCAGCATTGCAGGTCTAGATCACTTGGAATTCACATAAAAACTTAGCAATAAAGGTATAGATAAACCCCCTAAATTACAGGTATACCTCACAGATTGCACACCCCAAAGCCAGCCCTGGCGTCCACGCTGCCCACACAGAACCTGACCAGCACCCAGATTACACACATAGGAATTACCATCGTTGTCCCCAAACATCCCATCATGAGTTAACTTCGTCCCCAAACTGCCCTACCTGTGCCATCTTGGTCCCCAAGGCTCAAACGCCCTGCTTGTGTGATCTTTGCCTTTCTACAAATCTATTATACATCTATGATACATACAAAACCTTTTACAGTCACTATTTAATCCACACTTTTACTCACATAATTCATTCACACAATAATTTATTCTTTCACTCATTCTGCACTCCGCCTCAGGGGAGGTGGCCTCTCTGATTGCCCCTCCCCTATATATACGCTGCTATTTTTTAGGGGCTTTGTGGTAAATCACATTGCTGGCAGCAATGTAATTCATCACAGGCCCTCTAGAACGCTGGGCCCCTAGGCAACTGCCCAGAGTGCCCATGCATTAACATGGTTTATATGCAATGTATGTGGGCACATCAATTGAGAAATAGGAAAATAAGAGTTAAAGAAAGACATAACAAAAACACGAAAAATGCCCTGGTGCTGTAGAAATAAAATAGCCCTGGTTCTTAAGGGGTTAACCTTGTGTAGGGGGCACGTTTCTGTCATTTTCTAAAAGACCCAAAAGATTACAATTGTTGTCCTAATTTTATTGGTTCAAGTTTTTACCTTGCCAACACCGTCAGATTAAGAAACCCAATTAAAATAAAAGTTGTTATATTTTATTGTATCTTTTATAGCTAGTTATTTATTTTTATGAACGTCACTTTTGCAGAGATGATTATAGATTTTGAAAATTGGGGATGTAATGTTTGTTAAATAAATTTGCGCTCCAGAAGAACAATTGTAACTACAAACTTAAACATAGCCATTACAGTATTTCATACTAATAATCAAAAGTCAGTTAACATTCTTTATTATACCTGCTTATAAGGGCTATTATACAATGTTCATCAATTAAAATGCTCACAATAATACAGATAATAACATTAGGTTGTTTGAGCATTTGCTTATAAAGCTAATTTACTCTTATTAAACTCTCTAGATTAAATTAAGATTTTATTGAGCTAACAGGTGATTGGTTGGATTATTTCCCAGTAAACATTTCATAATTATAGAAGATAAATCGGATTTTTTAATGCATTTCCTATAGAAATCTCCTGTGTCACATAAAAACAAAAAAGTACATGATTTTCTTTAGTTTTACTATTTAAATATATTTAAATTGTCTGCTATAATAATGGATTGGTTGCTTTGACAATAGTTATTTCATTCCCTCCCGTAGAACACCATATATTTAGGAATTTATTGACAAGTCATCAACATTTCAAGGAAATAAAAATTATGGCAATTTCAATATTAGGTTACTGTTAGACACTCATTTCCAGGCAGATATGCATATCCCCATAAAATATATTAAGTGTTTCTGATGATAGTTCTGTTATCTTTAATGGAGAATGTTTTATATTTAAAAGTGAGAAGTTTTGCCGTGAAAATTGTCCATGAATCAAAAATATTATTATAATTAAATTATCTGAATCCATAGGCACTTTTTAATAATAATATATTAAACAAAAAAGAAATATACATTAAAGATTAAAGTGAACATATTAGCCAAATTTTAGTATTTTAACAGTATTTTATTGGGTAACTCCATGGTTTGATAATGTGGCTAAAAAACCCCAATATCCTCCTAATAAATAAATATTAATGATAAAAAATCTATGACTTTAGGAAACTGAAGAACAAAACAAATTGATACAGTCTGAAATAACGAACAGTAGACGGTAATAGTGATAGATACATTTTAATTTACTTCTAATTTGCATGAGTTTTCGATTCTCACAGAAAGAGCATCTTTCTGTTAGAAATAAAAAAAAGTGGCCCTTTCTTTTTTTATATAGGATAATGGGGTGTTTTATTTCATTTATGGAGGAATAAAGCTAGCATTGAGTAGTCCATAATGTGTTCACCCCCCCCTCTACTTTTATGTATACAATCCTATTATGGCTCTACAGATTTATCTTAGAACATGTAAAATTAATAAATCAGTGTGGCTATAGAATAGATCCAAAAAATACAAGAAACTCATTTTCACAAAAATATCCCAGGAACATTGAAAACCCCCTGGGGCTTCCATTATGCCTTGGTTCAAATTAGAGTGTTTAGAATGCTGCGGTAAACCATATTGGATGATCATACAGTCAACAAGAGGACTCTGATAGTATGTGCATACGTACAGTATGTGTGTGACCATATATATAGTGACAAATCTCCCTTGTTCGTCAAGATTTTTGAGCTGACGCATCCAGCTCAGTTTCAATGTTTATTTGGTGAAAATAAAAAGCAGTGGCTATAAGTCAGTACATAATAAATGCCTTTGCTCTTGCTGGAGCACTTGCAAGACACAGCTTTTCCATAAATTGGCTGGCTTTTCCACCTTCCCACCTTGCAATAAATCAAAGTTCATACGTTTTGTAGAGAGAAACCACTCCTCTGTCCAGCAATCCTAGCCGGCATATCAATGGCTTTTCCCTGCTTCGTCAGGCTGATCCCCTTTTACATGCCGCCTGCTAATCAATCAGCCACAGGTGGGCTTCAACTAGTCCACACCTGTGGAGCTCCTGTTTACAATACAAGCTCTGGACTGGATTTTAATAGCAATTAGTGCTGCTGGAGCTCTGGCCAACCCTGTTCCCCGGACGCTCTCACTCAGGCACCCTTACCATGGTTTGCAAATTACCAGCAATATAGTCTGAATGCAAACTCAACATCTTTCCCTGGGGCTTTTTTGTAATTGACAAAAAGTAGGCTACTGTTGACCAAAGCATTCTGTCACAATATATAGTATTATTATTAACATTTATTGTTATATATAGCGCCATCAGATTTCACAGCGCTGTACAAAAGGTAGGCAGGGCATAACAATTAGTAACAACAGGTGAGGAGAGCCCTGCTCCAATCAGCTTACAATCTAGAGGGTGTATATATATATAATATATATATATATATACGGTATATATACGGTATATATACACATATATATATATATATATATACACACACACACACATACATGTACAGACACATATTTCTTTTATCCTCTGTTCCTTTGTGTGTGTGTATGGCCAATAGCCATACGAAATTATTGCTTAACCATATTTGCCCCCTAAGGGAGTAGTGGCCATGAATTTCAAAGGACAAAATATAGAGTAGCTCATTAGCAGATGGCCTTTATTCCCATTCATCCACTTGTAGTCCATTTTGAGAGTAGTTTTGGCCATTTTCCCATAGTCACAAATGAAGATTGCTTCACAAAGTCAATATTCTGTGCAGTTCTAAATGTCTGCTTTTATTGATTAAGGCTCTCAAGCATTTATTGCCTTTGATAGGTATAGATCAGAATAATGTTTTAGGGCTCTGACCCAGTTAGATGTCCAGCCATGCACTTGCTGATACAGCACTCTGTGCGAATACCCAAGTCTGCAATATAACTCCCTATACATCAGACATAGGGCATTAACATTACCCCATCCAACAAAAAAGAAATATATGCATGCAAGCTGTAACATTTATAAGTAATTAGGCTATTGAGATAAAATTTAAAATGTGTCCCATCCCAATTAATTGGGGATACAATTCCTCAAGCAAGCACATCGACCAAAGTACAATACAATTATTTAAGAGTATATTTGGCTTTTTGAAATCGATCCAGGGATTGACTGAAGGTGGATTGGTCATTAGAACAGGTATCAAAGTCAAATAACTCAACCATAAATCGGCAGCTTATCGACCATCAAGGGATTTGCCAGGGATATCCCAGCATAAAACCTCTCCTTCATTACAGGTTGCAATTAATATACAATTTCTATGCAAGACTTAAAAATCACTGTATAATAAAAGATAATTCCATATGATTCCATATGGTGAAAATGTTTGTGCAAAAATTCTGCAGCCTTTTGATATCATCTACAAGATGGTAACAGACATAGTTTGTAGGGTAGGGTATGTGGGGTATGGTAGGGTTGCCTGGGTCACAGATTTACCTCCTTAAGTCCTAGGGACCTTTGGGAAAGGAGCAGATTGCCACACTGGGGCCCTTCTTCCTTTCATTATCCTTTCTATCTCTTCTCTAAAGGTGGCAACCCTAATTATGGGATAGATGACACCAGGATAATACAGATTCCCTATTCCAAACTACAGTTAGTATTTTGTAATTATGGGATAATCCCACCTACCCCAAATGCAGATAACTGAGCTGCAGGAAGCTGCCAGAGCAGTTGCAGTCAATCTATAGCTTTATAGGTTTGCCAGGTTTTTGTATACGTCCCACAACACTTCATCAACGGAATAAGAGTCCATTCGGGGATGGAATTCCCAGAGAGGAGGAAGCAAGATATCCAAAAACAATAAGAATCCTGGGAACGTTCTGTGAAGATCTATGGAGAAATTCTACAGCCAGGGCCCAAGTAAACTCCACTCTCACAGATAAATACCTGCATATTACTATTATTGCTCATTTTATGTCTAGTTATTGCTTATTTTATAGCACTTTATTGTGTTTATGTGTGCAATAATTGGACTTCTAGACTGTAACGGTGGGCTAATATAGTTATCAATATATCTATTTTATACATTTCTGTATGTATTTTATTTCAACACATTTCTTTATGTGAGAACAAACCTTATAAAAGGATCATAAAACTTTATAGAATTATACTAAAAGCTGCGACATTTAGGCCTGGATTTTCGTTCAGTGCATGGCCATCACAATGGCAGCAACTAAAGTCTATTTCCTTGATGGATCAGATATCCAGCCATAAAGTGGGACCAGCCCTAGTGAAGTGCACTAACAAGTCGAGTACCAGTGTATGATAACTGTTGTGAGAAAGACAGCAAATACTGCTATTGGGCTGATGTGGTGAACATACAGTATGTATTTCCGGTAGATATATTGGTAGATGATCTGGCACAGCATAATGTAAAAGAAGCATTGTTATGATACTCATCAATGGCAATTAGGTTTAGTTTTCAGGGTATCCACAGTAATTAAGTGGGTTCTTTCTATTAAAACAGATCTTCTGGGTGCCTCGTTAGGTAGGGTCCTTGACATTTGCGGGGGATACTGTATTTTATCCATACAATATCCAGGCACTGTACTTATATGTTAGTACCTTTGTCAGGTTATGTTTTGTGTCACTGTTACAATATATTAATGTAAGGGGGGCAATTAAGTTAATATTTTAAAGGTAAATATAATCTACACTATTCAGGCAAATGACGTAATCTACACTAGTTAGATAAATTATTTGTATTTCCCATTGGTAAAATAAATAGATTTAATGTTGTATAAAGTAAAAACAATTGCATGAAAGTAGTGATTTCATGCATACAATGGATACATTAAATATAAATACGGATAACTATACTGTATACATACTATATATATCTATCACTGTACCTGTATATTGGGGGCTAGCCCTACATATTATCCTTGCTTCTGCCACCAGCCCCCTATACAGGTGGAGTAGAACCCTGAGTGACCAACACTTGAAAGCTCCCACCTATAGATATTATTTATAATAACCCTTATAGCTTTATAACATCTTAATGTATTTAAGCTTACTTTTTATTTGCATCAGAGTAAACAAATAATAATAAGGACAAAACGTGTTAGTTCACCAGCTATATTCATGCAGAGTACCTCTCTCCATATTTTTAAGATATATATATATATCAGGTTTATTCAACATTTTGTTAGATGTTATAAAAATGTCCCTTTTTTAATTTTCTAGCTCTGAGATTAAGGAATGAGATTGAAAGGTAAGAAATGCTCATTAGTATAATAAATGGTTACTCATGTGAACACGTTGTGCGTATAATTGGCTTAATGTAATTGGATATCCACCATACATCATATCCCGAATCACCTCCTCAACTTTAAATGGTAGGTTCTTTCGTGTAATATAATAATGCCACTTTTTTCTGTTGGCTTCAAATTGAGTGGGAATGAAATTCAGAGGAAAAAGTTTGAATCAAATCAGACCATAAATCAGCTCAGTAATTAAAATTGTAAGCAGCATTGTAAATATTGACAGATCACCAGATTTTTTTGGAAGTTTTATTTAAAGCATAGTCGACACTCCATAAGACCTTTTTTCAAACTTTGCAAGAAAAATATATTTATACTGTATATGCTGCCACCATGCCACTTTTCTGCAGATGCAGACATTTCAAATCTGCAGGTTTTTTTTTTTTTTATAAAAATAAATTTGTTTTCAATTTACAATTCTTTACTGGGCACTGATTATAGTTGTTTTTTTGACACTGATATGGATATTGTTTAAACACATAAAATTATAATTATCTTCTTACAGATTTTGCAAATATGCTCTCAGATTTGTAATTATATTTGAAAAACACTTTATCTATTTTACAGACCTGGTGATTCCTTTAGGAACGTGTGTAGAATAGCAGCATTTTAGAACTGCTTTTTTACAGTAAAGCAGAGATCATCATGCTCAAAGTACAGAATGGCTGATATGAAGTTCTGATGAATATACCTATTGAAGCAGTATATTGTGGTGAGATGCTTCATGTATCAGACATCAAATCACTTTTATTAAACACCGTATATATATGTATATATATATATATATATATTATATTTATATATATATAATATATTATATATCATTGCTATTCATAAAAAGCTTGTATTTGGCTAGGTAGTATTATTGTTAAATAACCAAAGCCAGCTGAAATGAATTGTACACTGTGCCTTACATAGTTTGAAGGGTATTCCTGACAAGAGTGACAGAAAGGTAACTAACTATATTCTCTCAATGTAACCAGGCGAAATCTGATACTGTTTACATAGTAAGTGCAAATATTTCACGTAAGTCCGACCTAAGTTTTTCAAACTACACCTATAATGCAATATCCATACATTTGGGTCCATTCACTAAATTGTAAATGCTCACATACACTCTCCTGCAGGATAGATAATAATAATAATAATAATAATAACAACAACAATAATATTTGGTTTATACCAGTATTTCACCAATAACTGACACAGCCGACAAGAGGGGCAGGGGGGACGTATGTTGGACAGGTCTGGACAGTTGGTGTAGTGTGGCTGAAATGTGTTTTAGGCTATTTTAATCTTGGGCCACTTGGTCTCGGAGACTTAGATGGACTTGCTAACAACTTGCAATTTAGTGACTACATAAGTTGTTTTTTGCAAATGTCAGCAAACCTAAACTCTGACCGATGGACTTTTTAATGAATAAACCCAGTTATGCTTGTTAATTGCCTAACAAACGTGTAGATAACCAGTGATTTTGAAAAAAAGTCAGGTCAGGTTACCAAGCACATTTTCTGTTTTCTAGGAAAAGGTTATGTTTGAGGTATATGAGTATATTTCTCCATGCAACCCATATCAAGATGCTTTTCAGCATGCACCAGACCATGTCGGGTTGGGGACACAAGAGGACAGGGAACCTGTGTGTCAGGGGAGATAGCCCAGAGCTGGGGGCCGGGTACCTTTTGTTTAAGAAAATCAACCATGGAGCCAGCGCTAAGCAAGGCCCTGGAATATTCTTGCAAAACTACACACACCCTTAAAATGGAAGGGGAGATAGCATTTTAGCCGGCCTAAATCTGGGTCATGGCTTCCCCTCCTAACAATCCAGGTCAGGTGTATTGCTTCGGTGTGACAGGACAGAAATATTGTGAATAAGAACGGGCTTTGGAAAAAGCAGAAAAAGTTTGAGTATATTTATCTTCTGGGTTTTTTTTTGCTTCCACAATATATATAGAAAATTGCATATCCGACGTAAAACTAAATCTGTCATCGACGTATTTGGGATTGACAGCCAAACCAAACGGTTATACATTGCATGTGGCAATGTTGCTATATTATTAAGAACAAGGTGAAAGCTGTGATTACTCTGATAACAACTTGGGTCTACTGCCAGATTCAACATTCATATACATTTTAAACAAAATTATTGCAACATTATCCTGGGTAATGTGCCAAATGTCAAAAAAGACAGATAGTCACACTTCATTTAAAATTTTAATAATATAGAAAGGGAGAATTACAATCTCTTCGTTTAGTTGGCAGACTTCCAGAGTGACAACCACTGTAACATTTTCAAACAGTTGATCTGTCTGATGAATAATCCATTACCCTTTGTTTTGCTTCAGTCCCATTCATTTGAGAAACTGGGCACCCTGCCTACGTTAATTGCAATATTCTTCCAATAAGACACATTCTATACGTTTAATAGATTTGGAGCTCAAATTCCATATCAAACACTGATGTTTGATGTGCAAATTACCTTAAAATGCTTAAATTACCCGGTGATTAACATTTACATGCCTAGCTGTTGTATAACAGGTTTTGTCTTTTTCCACCTAAAAATGAATAGCTTCTCTGACGCATGCAAGCACCATGCTAAGATATACCTCTCCCTCATAGCACATATAGACATGTTTATAACATGCTCAAATATGAACAGAGCCAGAGAGGTGTTTTCGAGAAGGTAAGAATGCAAACACAAATGTATAAAGTACGGGTAGTTGCAGAGTTTTTGTATTGCTTATTAGTTTCCAACTGAATTTGTAGTGTTTTTTTTCCCTAAGGGTCTCACCTATTGCAATTGCCCCCCTGCCCAGCCCGCCCCTGTTACTGCTGCATGTAAGACCATATCCATCAAGGGAACCTTTCATATCTATGGAGATACAATACGGAGCTGTTACCTAGGAAACCAGAAAACCTATATTTGCCTTAGTTCTTTGTCCCACAATTTCTATTCATAAATGTGGCTTAAAAGGAGTCCAACTATATATTAAAATTCCCAGCTGATATATCTTTACACACTTAGGGTCGTGTAAAAGCAACAACAATGCAATGAGTCATTCTTCACACACACACACACACACACACACAATATATATATATATATATTACACATACACACACACATTTTGGGGGTGGCTGGTAAAAGTATTGGGTATTAAAAAGATTTAAAGATTTTTGGGCCATTACGAGGGGGTCTGGAGTAACAAGGCCTTTAGGCATTTGCATCTTGACCGCATCCTTCCTGTTACCTAAACTTTTACCTAAACTGATGAAGCTCAATTCAGGAAAGATGTTTTTGAAAGACGCCGTGTGTATTTCTTGAAAATAGTCTTTAATGGGACTGTCTTGTTCTTCTGTAAAAGTCATGGCTTGTCAACCATGTTTAGTGCAATTCTGGAAAATGTCAAGCATGAAATCTGTTTTCTGCGATTACCAATGTGAGCCTTGTGTAGGTCATGTATGTATGCAAAAATCTACTTACTCAGGGGACTACCAGCTTGTGAAAGGCAGTTAACATTTAGATACATAACGGGATCTGCTAAAGATATATTGCTCAGCATTTAGAAAATGTAAATGTTCTTGTATTTGGAAAGTAGTGGAAGATAAATTTAAAAATCTCACATCAGAGTTGGCTGGGAATAATAAATTCATATGAAAAACTAAGCAAGAATCTAACTTAATGGTTTTGCTATCTTTGGTCTTAGCCGAACTGCCAGCAAATTGATTATTTGTATTATTTGTTTGGCATACATTGAGCAAACACGTGCAAACCATGCTGAGGATGCTTTCCTAGGCCAAATACCTAGATGGAGGTGCCAAACATTTGTCAAACATACAGATTTCCAAAAGAAAAAACTTAAAATAGGCTTTTTATTTAATTTTGTCAAATGTCTCTTTAAGACAATATGTTTCCATGTACTAAATTTTAAAGAATTTACCCTTTAAGGTAATAGAACATGGAAGTAATTCACACTTATTATTGGATATAAAACTGGGGTTGACTATGCTTTTTAAAAACAGATATTTTATGTTGTGTTATGTTGACTTTTATCTTTGAAGGTAGAATCATTTTTTACATTACTTGTATGATAAATAAGCCCAGGGGAGAGAGGCATGAACTAAATTTGTACTGCCTGGGCCCATAGTAAAATGCGTATGGCAGCCAGGCGTCATAACAAGACCTTCTCCCAAAGACCATTCACTAGGTGCTCCCTTTTCATATTGTTTTTTCTTAATAAATCATATAGGGTAAATATAGGGCGGCCACTGAGCTAGTATAAATTTGAAATTATATACAGATAACAATGAAGGAGAGTGACGTTCACAGAATTCCTATGGGATGGTGGGATATTATTATATTATAACACACTAGCTGGTATTTTTTATGAGGGATTATTAGATTCTCAGTCATTGATGTCGGGTACCATTTTGATGGTTAGAATCACTGTGTACTATATGTATATAATAATAATAATAATAATATGAATCTCAATATAAGTGTGCTGCTTGTAAGGCCGCTTCATTATAAATGAGCATCAGCCTACCATCATCCCTATAGTCACTAAGGATACCTGTAAACGAGCAGTTCCCTTGTGAGGCCGTCATAGCATGGATGTGTTGCAGTTTGCATTGTATGTAATCTAGGTGTGAATAAAGCAGCTGCATGTTCTATTAACCCTAAAAATGCGCCAAAGATAATAAATGATGTATATCGCCTAGCCACACAGTGCGTATGGAATGAGTATTTTACATACTCTTAGCTTAAAAAGTAAAAAAGTTTTTTTTATTATTTAAAGAGTAATACCTGTAATTGAGTCGGAATTTAAACATGAAAGGCACAGGCAATTGGCCATCTTAAATCTCCGACAAGACTGGTTTGAGTCTTTAACCCTTTAAGGACCTGGGCTTTTTTACACTACAGAACCTGAGCAGTTTTCATGTTTTCACTATGCCTATGTTCACCCATAACGTGTCCCTCTCACTCAATTAATATACCCAACACAAATTATATATTGTTTTATTGGTAGGGCTTTCTTTTGAAATCATACTCATGTAGCCTGGGATAGTTGTTTTAGTCCAGTAGTGTAAATGGGGAAAAAATGAGTATTGCAATATAAAGTATTACCTTTTTAATGGACTAACAGACAAGCTTTCAAGAGGATAAACCTCCCTTTGTGAAGTTAAAAGCAACACTAACCCCACACAATACACATATATGTATATATATATATATATATATATATATCATAAATGAGTTTAGCCTGTGTTAGGGATTAAGGGCAATAATGGCATTGTTAGGACAAAAAAACTTACACCTATATCTGTACATAGCTAGAACCGATGGAAAAAAATACCCCAACTATATTAATTCAATTACTATCTTACATGCCTAGGATTTTTATCTATTTTGTCCGTTATAGGGGGAAGATGTAAATTTGACATTGGGAAAGCTATTTTGTCTCTTTTGTTCTAATGCCTTCATTTTATATGCTTCTTTCAGAGCTAGTTAGATAATGGTTAAACATTCAAAATGAATTTGCAGTTAGCACATATCTTGTTTTCGAGTATAATAACATATCCTGTGTATCTGTCTGCGGTTTTTATGATATATCTGCAGGGCTGGCCCTACAATGGAGCCGAGTGGGGCAATTGCCCCAGGCGGCACTTTGCAGCCCCAAGCACTTTTATTTTAAGCGGAGGAGAGAGAGAGGGGCGCCGAGTGGTTTTTGCTTATCCGCTCTGTGCGCCCCTCTCTCCTCTGCGGCGAGTCTCCCTGGTCGGTCTCGGTCCCGGCTTGTAATGCTGAGCGCTGGAAGTGACGTCAATTTCCGGCGCTCAGCATTACAAACCGGCACCGAGACCGACCAGGGAGACTCGCCGCAGAGGAGAGAGAGGGACGCAGAGGAGAGAGAGGGGCAGAGCAGCAAGACTCGCCGCAGGACTGTTTAAAGGTAAGTACCGGGGGAGGGGGGTAAGGATAGATAATGCCGCCCCCCCGGCGTCGGCGGGGGGGCGGCTTTTTAAACTTTGCCCCAGGCGGCATTAATTCTTGGGCTGGCCCTGTATATCTGCTTGCTTCATTTTACATTATCAAACGAACATGCTTAAAGTAACGATATAAGTAACGATACTGCACATCCTTATATGGATGTAAAACTTGATTTTGATGTTTTATTGGTCCTTGTCTCAGTTGCTATATTTTTGTCAACTGCGCCATAAATTAGTGCTGTCGGATCTTACTCCATTGTTTGGTGTGGTTATTCAACACTCCGACCAGTCGTCTGGTGACTTGTGGGAATCGTGGTCCTAGGCAGACTAGGAAGGGAAGGGTTAAGTCGGCTACACAAAAAAAGTCCCAACATAGGATAAATACTACAAACTGCACATTACTTTTTTCAAACTTCGCATGTTGGGACCCTAACTTCTATAGTAGTCACACAGATCAAGATATGATGGGATTTAAAAAATCATTTTCTATCTATATATATCATATTTAAATATATTTCATTTTTAGCAATGGTGACATCACCTGTTAGGGTTCCCCATCACAGCAATGAGGGGGTTCCCCTGTGTAGTAGAGGGTTCCTTTGTGCTGTTCTCCATTACAGCAATCAGGAGAATCCGATGGGGAGCCCCTGATCATTGTGTGCAGCCCTAAGTCTGCAGCATACTGTGGCGCACACTGATCACACGCAGTGTAACACTGTGGCAGGGGTCTCTACAGACCCCTGTCGCATTAAGAGGATTCTCTAGTGAGGTTAGTGATGACATCTCCGGAAGGAGATGCTTGAACGTACATATGTGCCTTTAAATCCCTGTAGAATGCAACAGCGCTCTATTACAGTGTGCTCACATTCGCTGTGACAGCACGGGCCACGCATTTTGGCCCCAGCTGTCAGAGGGGAGACCAGCCTGTCATTTCACTATACCCTACCCTGCAAAGTCTTTGGCTCTATTTCTAAAATATTGGTACCCTGCTGTAGTAAATGTGCTGAGTATTGCTAACCAGAATGGTTCTTCTGTGTAACATCGTGCTAGCATCACGTTAACCATGTAAATAAGGATATGTATTACAAATCTAAATTACATACACGCATTAAAACAACCACTGCTGTCTACAATGAATTTTTACATGTGATTACGTCACACTGTTATGGATAACTTTTTAAAGCATTTTAAAGCAATCATTTTAATAAGGACTTTCTATACCTGCCCTAAAATAACTCATATTCAACAGAAAAGCAATGCATCATGCTGCACTCCTACCTGCTTGATTTGCGTTTCAAAACATTGAAAATATTGTCCACGCTGCCAGAAATGCTCAGATCTGCTTCCCACTCCTTCCCACTTGTATTTTGCATAGAGAATGAAGCCTCACCTGTTTACTCTCACATCAGATTAATCCTCGTCATTTTGTCCAACCCCTATCACCTGCCTCCCCGCTCCCTCGTGTGAGTCTGATACACGCTTAGCTTGTGTCGGTTGATCATTACACAGTACAGAAGTTGCACATTAAGTCTCACTGGGCAGAATTGCAATCGATTAGCAAGTCGCCTCCTAGTATTGTCACCGCTTTGCGATTCCTTCCCTTACCGATATGTCTTAGTTAATCCTCCATAAAGATAATTTGTTTTCATTTTCGATATTCAACTACTAGTTGGTCCATTAGGTGAAACTAAGCCATCTTCTAACCTTAAATTTGTAAAACTCAGAAACACTCTGTCATCTTCTTCTGCCTTCTCATAAATCACCATCTGTTAAATTCACTATACTGTACGTTGTGGTACAGTCTCTTTTTTGATCATTGCCTCTTGCCCTGATCTTACCAGGACCATTTCCCAAACTCCAAGAAAAAGCATACACAACCCACACCTGTATTTGTATACAGTATATTTGTGCATAGATCCATGCCCACACACTTATGTGCGTAGCTGTATATATATAATATATATATATAAACTTTTACTCACCATGAGCTCTGTGACTTTGCGAGTTGCTGCTGTTCCTAAACACTTCCACTTTCCAATAATCCCACTTACAGTTGGCTGTGGAATATCTAGCAGCGCTGAAATTTCATCTGGCTGATTGCAAAGGTACCACGCTTGAATTCACTGAGCTCTTCAGAACAACCCATTTTCTCACAAATGTTTGTAAATGAAGACCGTATGGCTTGATTTTTTTTAACCCCTTAAGGACCGGGCTCATTTTTCGTTTTGTACCCTGTGGGACCGAGGCTGTTTTGACACTTTTGTGGTGCTTGTGTTCAGGTGTAATTTTCTCCTCACCCATTTAGTGTACCCACATAAGTTATATATTGTTTTTTTCAGGACAAGATGGGCTTTCTTCAGATACCATTATTTTGATTGTATCATCTTATTTACTATAAAAAAAATAATAAAAACATGGTAAAAAAATGAAAAAAAAGACATTTTATGACTTTTATTTGAAAAATCTTTTACTCACCTAAAAAAGCAAGTAAAAAAACTAGCTAAATAGATTCTACTACTTGTCCTGAGTTTAGAGATACCCAATGTTTTTATGTTTTTTTGCTGTTTTTTGTACGTTATAGGGCAATAAGTACAAGCAGCGTTTTATGATTTCCAAATCTTTTTTAACAAATCTGGGCAGTCTGCCTCCATCTCCTCTTTGGAACATCTTTGAAGCCGGTTAACTCAATTTGACCCATTCAAACCATATATTTTTGTAAACTAGACACCCCAGGGTATTCCAAATGCTGTTATTTTAACCCTTTCAATGCACCACTTATACAACTATACTTTGTCAAACTTTGTAATAGTAATTTTTTTTATTTTTGTATTCCACACAAATTGTACTTTAGTTATAGATATACAAGTTCTGGTATATGTCACTGTCTAACAACACCCCAATATGTGTTCAGGAACATCTCCTGAGTACAGCGATACCCCACATGCATGGGTTTGTCAGATTGTTTGCCTGGTAAAAGGCTACTTTTGGGGCATGCGTAATTCAGGCGGTCATTTGGTCATTCTGCCTCCATCTCCTCTTTGGAATATTTTTGAAGCTGGTTAACTCAATGATTGAGGCATTCCAGCGACACCATTTAAGTTTAAACGCTTTTAAAACGGGCGTCCGCCGCCATACAATGTATGGCGGCTGTTGACGCCCCGGGGAGGGGCCAGACATGGCCCCCGATGCCGATCTCGGCCTTGCTGAATGCCTCGACATCGAGGCATTGCAGCAAGGCCGTTTAAGCGAAGAAAGTGATCCTTGATCACTTTCTAAGCTTATTTAACTTTTTGACGGTTCAGGACCGTCAAAGGTCATTTAGTGACCTTCTTGTTATGACGGTCCTGAACCGGCAAAGGTCGCGAAGGGGTTAAACCTGTGGTAATGAGTCCAGTCGAAACATCTGATAATTAAGAGATGTGTCCCAATGCGTTTTTCCATTTAGTGTAGATAGATAGATAGATAGATATGCAAAGAAACAGACTCTTGTAATACCTCTTCTACTGAATTAGTAATAATGACAAGGTTTCAGAAGTCTCTCTTCTTGTAAAACACACACACATATATATATATATATATATATATATATATATATATATATATATATATATACACACATTTATATTGAATGTATCATACTTACTGGCAGTAGACCCTGTCACCCTCTTTAAATGGGAGGAGGAAATAAGTTCATTCCATAAAACAGTCTATGTTCCTAAGAAGGGGTTGTCGTTTTTGACTCTGCTCCAAATGCACTTGGATTAGTTTGCTGATGAAGGTTATTTTTAATCCGAATGTCGGTAAAGACCGAGGTAGGTCAATTACTACCCTGCACTGATAGCATACTTGAGAGGCTGGCCTGGTATGCCATGCATGGTCATTTTGCAGGGACGACGATAACTGAAATTAATTTCCCTTAATATCTTTCTTAACTCCTTAACTGAGGTTCATTTGGCACAGTTGACGTGCAGTTGACGAGATTAATCAACCTGCAATCCATTGTGGTATACAGTATAATAGGAGGCGATGAGCGCTTAATGAAAATAGTCCATTAATCTACACCTTCCCTAACAATTATTAATTTTAAAATATATACCTAAAAAGTAACCTTCTCTGACCATCAGAAATAATAGGTTCTAATTTGATTATTAGCCTTGTATACATATACTGTTTTTACAATGTGATGTACCAAATTCCACATGTTCAATTAATTCCCATCCAATTACCCATTGTAGTACCCCCAAAAATCTGTGGGATCCTCTCCTTAGCCACAACCCCCCTTTACAAGTTAACTTCCCCGATAACAATGCTTCTTGCCTTCCAGAATTTCTTCCTTTCCAAGACTTTATCTTTTATTATTTAATGATGGCAGGTGCGTAATGACTTCTATTTAACAAGAGTTTGAATGTGATTGGTTAATTCTGAACAGCAGCCCCAGTTATAAGAGGGTCTGCACTCGTACACAACCAGGTTATTGTGAGTTTTTTTAAATTTATTTTCCCCCTCAAAGATTTCAGCTTGATTTGCAATTGAATTGTTCATGCTCCATTGAAGGTGGAAAATGTTCTGATATATATTATATATATATATAATATATATATATATATATGTCTCATTCTTTAACATCACAAAAAACTGGCATTTTAACAGGGGTGTGTAGACTTTTTTATGCACTTTGTAGTAAGATGTGGCATTCCAAGACAGAGTACATATTAACATTCTAAACTGAGATATTTGTTATCATAGATTAAAAATTCGAGAATAACAAATAAGAAAATGACCGAACTTTATTTATGGGAACGAAGCATCGAATGCAATTTATTACAGTCACTTTAGACACCGTATGACACTCAAATATAATTGTTGTGAATCTGGAGATTGTTTTGGCTCAATCCAAAGAGCCTAATTTCTTGATTGGGGTTATGATGCGAAATCTTTGGACTCCTTTTCTATAGCGTATATTTGCACGACCGTAATGGTCCTTAATAGTACTTCAGAAAAGAGAGAAAATGGTAATCAGTACACAGTAGATTGACTCATCTAAATGAAAATAACTTTCATAGCTTGGAATTGTATTGTAGAAAGAAGTCTGGTGTAGATTATGTAGGATGACAGGATACATGGTTTTCCTAGGTAGTTGGTCAGGGCTGTTCTATAATAAGACCACTTTATAAGTTAGATGAATACAAACACTGAGCTAAAAAGAAAATATAAAACATGAATGCATCATAGCTACAATCCATTCCTTGGTAGCAAAAACTACAACCAACGTTAGCCTAGTTCCCCAAATACATCTGGGTGCCAGGGTGTTAAAGTACATATACAATATAATTGTAAGCATTTTTCCTTACAGGAGAGGGGGGGAGGGGAGAGAGAGAGAGGTGGAGGGGGAGAGGTGGAGGGGATGGGGGAGAGAGAGGGGGAGGTTTAATGAAGTTTTAGCATTACTGTGTTGATCTAACCTGTAGTGTTGATGTAACAAGATAACATTTACAATACAGCTATGACATGGCTGTTCTTCATGCATTAATAAGTACACTCTGCATTTTCCATATTCCCCATTGTGTCACGGTAATTGAGATAGCGGTGCATTTTCATTAGCCCATGAGGTTTTTTTTTAGCTCTTTGCAAATGTTTGCATTTTCCCATATACTCAGTCCCAGCCTCATTTGTATTTTTTTTTTTTAAAGATATACAATAAACTACTGTATATGAATTAATGTACACTGAATTTTATTATTACTGACCTATTGCTATATACTGATTTGTGACACATATTCTTGTCTGAGATGCAGCAGACTTTTCTACGGCTTATATAGAATACAGTATCTAACTTTGAAAGTTGGTGTTATTCTTTTTCACCTCCTCTCCTTCTTTGCTCCTAGAAGAACTGAGAATGAAATGCTTTAAAATTGTACATTAAATAAGTACATCAAGCCAAATACGGAACACATTACTATGAACAAGTAGATAAAATGGCTTGGGCGGACACGCTGTAACTGAAAAAATGTCTCAATGTATCAGAATAATATGTTTTTGTCAAGACATCAGAAACACAACAGCAGCCATCAATCCTGTCTATGACACGGCTTCTGCTAATGATATATAATGTTACTTTCTGCCCTAATGTCAAAAAATACCTAGATAAATAGATATTAAACTGATACATTGAAACGTTTTCTCATCCTCAAAGTGTCTGTCAACTGCTTGCTTTTCAATTTCTGCTGTTGTATACCGTAGGTTGAATCTGAACAAATCAGTGGTTTTCACAGCAATTTCTATAAAAAAAACTCCTGTCAGGCCTGAGCTATTCACAAAATGTATATTGTGTCAGGTGAGGAAGCTGCATCAGGGTTTAAAGCAGGGCCCCCATGGACTGACCGTACCTTTTGGTCTAGTAGGTACTAATTCTCGCATTACACATCATCCCCAATCTGACCTAGGTTTACCAGGGCCAGGCCAAGGCAGCTGGTACAGGGGAATTAGTCCCTCTGTTGCGTCACAAAGGAGCCTAATCATCCAATCGTTCCTGTAATGCTACTAGCCAGTAGGACAGTTAAAAAAGAGATCACTGATCCTTAAAAGTGGAGTGCCGGGAAATGACGGCACCAGAAAGGACAGCGGCGTGGAGAGGAAAAAGGAAAAGAGGAAAATCCACCACTGATGCATAAAATCCAAGAAATGTGTTACAATTTTGCTACTCGGATGGTAGTTTTTGTTCAGGCCTTTTCACCATTAAATGGAAAGTCACACAGACAAAATTATTTTTACAGTTGAGCTTAGAATCCAGTGCAATATACAGTAATATAGGTCAGCATTGATCTTTTTTTATCTTTTTGTTCCAATAAGCTTTTTTATGGCATTGCTAATAAATTCTAATGTTAACCAAAGGCAGTCTTATACTGAGAGTGTTTCTTTAGCAGATCAGGCTAAGAAACATCATATTATGCAAATAGTAAAACTAGTTTAAAATAGAAAACAGCATAATATGTTTCAAAAGTTGTTTTTTTTAATCTGATACCAGATTTAGTGGGAGTTCCCCTTTAAATTCCAGATTTTTATTGTTCTCAAGAAGAGACAGAATTGAGGAAACCCAAGAAGATCCGGCCCTCCCTAGGCTTTGTTCTGGGAGGGAAGGATGACGCTGCATATCCCCTTGTGGGGATAATACACACAGAAATATATTTGTACAACATAAAGCACGCCTTGACCTTGAAGGTATTGTGAGCCATGTCACTTCTTCATAGAGGTCTCTGTAATATTACACTGTCTTGCCTTGTGCGACCCTCCAAAGCCAAGAACGTTTGCTTAAATGTGAATATTCATCCTATGCAGCTTTCCATCAGCACACTCTAGTGGCGTTACAGGTTAAAAGAGGCACTTCTGTGGACACAGCTCATATTCCAAAGAGATTTTCAAAGACATTAACAAACCATAAGCACAACCAAAAAAAGGAGAAAATAAGCGCTATACAAACCAAAGCCTGCCTAATGTGAAATAGCTGCAGGGCATTACACAAAATATACAAAAATAAAATGAAATATATTGTCTATAAACACTTAACTATAATACAGATGCTGTTAAAAGGCAATTCCCATGTAGCACATAAAAGTATATCTACAAAAAAAAAAATCAAATGTTTTATTTTACATTGATATATTTCCTCTGCAGACTGCATTGCAATATAACCTTAAAACCAAATACGTTTTTTTCTAAAAAGTCAATTTACATGATGTTTGCTAATAAAAATGTCGTCCCATCAACTTCCTCATTGCTACATAGAGGTTTGCATTTGAAACATTTTGCAGGGAAGCAAATCCTCTCCTCTTTAATGGTATCAGACAATGTAGCTTTTCTAGCAGGCCAACGTGGCATTAGCCCCATTGGTCAGCCCTTCCACCGGGAAGAATGTTTTGGCAACACGTGAATGTGCACTTCATATTGATAAGGTGCTGGCATGTTGACCAGCAAGCATTGGTTTGTTTACTGAAAGATATGGCTTACTGAAATATAGAGAGGCTCTCATCTAGAGGTGACAAAAAATATATATAAACAGTTTTTTTCTTTTCTTATGGAGAGTCTTAAGAATGACAGGCTCTAGCTTTACATTTAGGTGGCATAGACTAGGGTGACCACTTGTCCCGGATTGCAATGGGACTTCCTGGAATGAGAAGTCTGAGTGAAGGAGGCCTCATCCTCTCCTGATTGCCTAAGAGTTCAGAAGCCTCTCCTGGTAGGCTGAGTCCCCCCTTCACACCAAGCTCGGTATAAGCGGCAGCCAGCACCAGGTATGTGTGTTTGACTGTGTTTGTGTTTGACTGTGTGAGTGTGTGTAACGTCTGTTAATAGAGGGGTTAACACCAAGTCATGTCTGTAATGATTGTGTATTATTGTATTGTCTGTGTGAGTGTGTGTAACGTCTGCTAATAGAGGGGTTAACACTGAGTCATGTCTGTAATGATTGTATATTATTAAAGCTGAAGCCAACATGGTTTCCAAGGCTTCTTAATAATATATGATATTTAAATTAGTGTGTATGTGAGATATATTTTATATATATATATATACATATTTATAATATATGCGCCTGTATGTGTAACCTCATCTGCTTCATAGCGTGTCCCTGAATGGCTGAAATAAAATGTGGTCACCCTAGTGTAGACACATGCTGAAATATTTGAGGATACACCTCCACTCCAATCTTTCCTTGTTGTATGAACTGAATCATCCTTAACGCAACTACGAACAAGTTTACTAAAGCAGGCCATCCTTCTGGGAATGGGCTGACCAACCTGCCCATTTAGTGTCCAGGATGCATCAGAACATTGTCTCAGAGCCGTCACAAAGGGAAACTTAATTGTTAAATTATGAGAACAAGACCTTGACGTTAAAATCACACCTGGTCAATGGGGAAAGACTTACATTTTGACACAGAAATGTTCCATCTGTTACAAAATTCTGGAGGCATCTTACAAATTATAAACACACTGGTACAGGGTCCCCATAGACCTCCAACGGATGCAGATGGAAATTATCTTGCCACAGAAGGAGGAGTGTCAGGGTAGGTACATAAGATTATTATTATTTTTTTTTTTTGTTGTTTTTTATTTGTTTTAAAAGAGCAAACAGTACAGCAACAGTGGCAGCCAATAGCGGTTCCTTGTACAAAGCAACATCCATTTATGACATATCTTAGCATATATGCATAACACCCGACACATTGGCATCAGCTTTTTCAATATTTCCTTGATATCAATCTAACAGCTTTCACATCTTCCTAGAGGTTGTTTAACCAAGTTAAATAGGTCTATCTTTCTAAAATTAATTTGTTATCCACTGATACTAAGTAGATAATATATAGACTACGTTATTCATGAGATATCTCCTAGTACATAAGATTATTGAGATTTCTGGAACATTGCATGGAAGAGGACATAGAAGGTAGGGAGAGTGAGAGAAGGTGGGAATGGGACTTGTGTGAGGAGAGAGATTGCTGGAGGTGGAGGAGATCGAGTGAGGGGAGAGAGGAGGAGAAGTTAAAAAGGCCCGGGGTGAGAAGTGGAGAAAGTAGCAAGAAAGTGATACGGGAGTGATACAGAGATATTGTGGAGGTGCTGGTGCCTGAAGAGTTATAAAAATTCTACCAACAATAGAGGAAATTGAGAAGAGGAACAAGAAAATTGTGAACGTGGTAGTTTGTGATGGGAATGGAATGGTGGTGGAGCTAACACAATAAACAGTAGGCAGCACTTGATGACGGTTCAGTGGAGTATTGATTGAAGAGAGCCTCCAAGTTCCTCTTTGTCCTTCCTCGTCAAACTCCCTTGGTAAACTCCTATTCAGTGGCACTTCGAAAATTGGCACTTAGATGGAAAGGGGCACACAGATGGAACGTGGTCTGTGCCTCCAAAGTCAGATCAGATATAAGGAATGGCTGCTTGTTAGGTATTTAGGTATGGGGGAGAGGGGAGGATAGCTATCAGGGTACTAGCAATTCAATATGGAACAATTAAAGGACAAATGAATACTAATGCACAAAGTGGAATACCTAAATAATTAATTAACAGGACAGCCAGCAATGATGCAGATTAAAAGGTAAATGCAAAAACAATTTTTAGCCCATCACTGTAATCCTGTGAGCTGATTACATATTATAGACAGGATTTATTTCCCAGGGTTTAGCTAATTGTAGATACATTTACAAGTCTATTCTATAAATGTGTATTCACTGGGTGAAACAGCCTAGTAACTTCTTCAATGTTGCTGTTAATGATGTCCCAATTAATTTAGCTAATTGACAAAACAACACTAAAATCTTTCTCACAGGTCCAAACAAAAAACAGCCGTATCAATATCAGTGATTTCCGCTCTTAATTAAAACAATAGGAATTTTGTAATGGCAATGTCTATGTAAAGCACAACCTCTGGCAACCAACGTTTAAAACATGTTATTCATTATTTCCATTTTCATTTATGAGAAAAGTTTGCCAACATAAATTGAGTTGGGAAGCTAATAGCTCATAGCAGAATCAGTGTCCAAGTCAGTAACACTCATCTACGAAATGTCAGCAGTTCCCCAATGTTCAGTACAATAAATGTCCGGCTCAGAAACTTAAATTATCCTACTCCAAGTAAGAAGTACACATCCACATTAAGATGATATAATATCTCCAGTCTCTAATCACCATAGGAAGTTGTGTGTGTGTGATATATATATATATATACACACATAAATATATATACACACACATATATACATATATACACACACACACACACACATATATACACTCACTGGCCACTTTATTAGGTACACCTTGCTAGTACCAGGTTGGACCCACTTTTGTCTTCAGAACGCCCTTCATTCTTCGCGGCATGTTTTCTACAAAGTGCTGGAAACATTCCTCAGAGATTTTGGTCCATATGGACATGCTGGCATCACCCCATTGCTGCAGATTTGTCGGCTGCACATCCATGGTGTAGATCTCCTGCTCCACCAAACCCCAAAGGCGCTCTATTGGATTGAGATCTGGTGACCGTGGAGGCCATTGGAGTTCAGTGAACTCATCGTCATGTTCAAGAAACCAGTTTGAGCTTTGTTACATGGTGCATTATCCTACTGTAAGTAGCCCTCAGAAGATGGGTACACTGTGGACATAAAGGTAAGAACAATACTCTAGGCTGTAGAGTTTAAACAATGCTAAATTGGTACTAAGGGGCCCAAAGTGTGCCAAGAAAATCAGGGAGAGAACTGACTGGCAATCACAAGACACTTGAACAAGGAGCTGTGGCAACCATAACTGGATCCAGCACTGAAAGTTATTTTTATTGTTATTATTTGTATTTAATTTTCCAGTACAGGAATGGCACTTGTTGCTAACCCAGTAAAAAAATATGATACAGATGCTGTAGGATCTTGGGTAAAGTTAGCAAACTATAATGCAGAAGAATTGTGTTTATTTTGAAACTCCTGTAATATAATACCGACAGAAAGACAGCTGGAATATGAACAGGCAGCACGGGAAACTGACAAGAAATAAGTAATTAATAAGAAAGCATATGGGTCTCTAATCCAACACTAAAAACATGTTACAGCTATGTTATTTCTATTTAAATCTGGTGTTTTTAAATTATTCAGTCTTGTTGTTATTTATGACATTCACTACAGACATTGGAAGCACATTTCATGCAAATATTCTTATGTTCCCCATGATTTCTTTGTTACGCGTGGGATCCTACAATCCTGCTTTAACTTAATTCTTTCAGTGTACGCGTGATTGAGCGAATGAATGAGTGTAACAGGTTCACCAAGAGAGCTGTAGTAGCTCCCAGAGATCACCCTGATGTCTACTTCTGGAGTCCCCGAAATCACTTAGCACACCTTGGAACCCTGCTATGTGTACCCAATAAGTATATACAACTAGCTTCAATTGGAGTACAGCAAGAACGAACATTTTGTTGTAAAACATAGCCTCATATATCCACAGAATTGCATTAACATAGATAAACAGATACATGTATACAACCCAGCCTTTAATTCCCCTGGCAGCAATCCTATTAATGGGATTAGTTAAACTATGGAGCTCCCTCCTGTGCTATCTTTGTTTGACAGCAAGGCATGAGCCATCTCGGAGCACCTTGGGGCCCTGTATGACAGGTCATTCTGACACAATGAGTATCTGTGAATGATTCGTATCTGTAAATGAGGGAATGAATGAGTATCTGTGAATGCATGAGTAACTGATTCTCTGAAAAATACCCCTCATCTTATAATGTGACCTCAAATAGAGGTCGGACTAAGATCCAGATCCCCCGCAGCACCACAGGGGACCTGGATCCTACTCTCAGACAACCCCCGCTGCTACCTGACACTTCCACCGGGGCTTCTATGATGGAGCATCGGAATGACATGACATTCTGGTGCTCCATCATTGAAGCTCCAGCGAAAGTGCCGGCCAGCAGCAGAGCTTTGTCTACGTACATCGCACGTTCACCAGCTGAGTGGTGTATCAGAGTGGCAGATCAGGGGGTAAAAGCATATCAGGAGGGCAGAGTGGCATATAGGGGGGTATAAGGCATATCTCCAAAAGCTGTGACAATGTTTGGGGGAGCAGGCAGGATTGGACACATGTTGCTAGATTTGTTTGAGACAGTTCTGTACTCACTGGAAGTATCACAGTGGAGCAAAGTCCCTGAAGGCTTTATGTATTGGTGGGCGAGGTGGGTTGGTCTTATGGTTCCCCCTTCCCCTAAGGGGTTCAAGAAGATCCAGCTCTCCCTTCAGGTTTGGCTATAGATGGGAAAAGGGCCTGCATATCCCAAAGAGGGAGTTCACTCATATTAACATGATAAACATGAGTACAACACTGAGAAAAAGCATGTTGCTTAACACTGCATAACATAAAACAACAATAACAACACATAATTAGTATGTTCAAACATAAGGTTAAATACGTTATACTGTCGCAGAAGCAGGAGAGAGTTAAAAAACACAATGGGATATATTTGTTACATAGGCAAGGGCATTTTTTCTTTTAACTTAATAATTCTCTCGTTTTTATTAAATGCAGACAGCTGAAAAATGTCACATTGTTAAGGAAAATCAAATATGCAAAATAAAAGATGAAATATACAAGATATAACACCATTATAGTAATCTCAAAATTTACAAGGTTCCAGAGGTCTCAGGGGGACAAATGTATGAGCATAGTTAAAAGGCATCATTAAAAAACTCTTTTAATCATATTTACGTTTAAAAATAGCCTTAAGTAGTGTAATCTAGTTTTCTGCTTCATATTGCTGCCAGCTTGCATAACATTCAATTTTTGACCTCCATCTGGTGGAACGTGCAACTCCTATCTCATCAGACCTCTTCAATAAATCTCTCTGAATTCTTAATTAAATTATCCTGTAAAGAAATAGTGGAAAAGAAATTGATAACGATCTCTTACCTTGTAAGTAACCTGACATTGGACCCAGAAACGGACACTATTTAAAAAGTTATTTTAACGTAACATGGGAGTTTCATGAACCATGAGTTAAAAATGCGTGCAAAAATAATTAAAAGTTTGGGACGTAGGGCATGATGCTAGGTCTGTCTCACTGAAAAGCATAGATCATTATCTACTAAACAGTGTGTAGCAGGTGTGTTGCAAAGGTTCTGTTATAGATAGCTAATCCCAGATAGCTCATCCCACACAATGCAGAGTTAATTAACAGAAATTTCATCTTGGTAAATTAACTTTGCATCAGGGCCCAACTGGGGATGACTAAATGGTTCAGGCACTTTAAGGTCAGCGGACGCCAAATGACGTTTGTGCAGCTGCTGGCTGGATACACATTGCCACACGTTTTTATGATCTTGCAACACATAACCGCACACTAAAGGAGTGCAGGTAAATATCAGCCAATGAATACGTAAATGTATAAGTGTTTGGGGACAGAAATGGCACAGGCAGGGTGTTTAGGGGACAGAGGTGACACAGGCAGGTTGTTTAGGGGGCACAGGTGACACAGGCTGTTAAGAGGGCAGAGATGGCCTACACAGGCTATTTAAAGGACAGAGGTGGCCCAGACAGGCTGCCTAAGGTGGCACAGGCATGTCACTTAAGGGTCAGAAGTGGAATTAACACCATATAGTAACACACATATGCCAACGTCATACACTCATGCACAGGCATAACGCCATACACCAGTACACACTACATGCGGATATACAATACTGTGCAAAAGTTGAAATAATGCTGCAAAGTTAGAATGCTTTTAAAAATAGACACGTTAGTAGTTTATTTTTTATCATTTAACAAAATGCAAGAATCTAGATCAAAGATACAAATCAGGGATTTTGTAATCTACGTTTCTTCGTGTTGTGTTTCTTCGTCTTTGTGTACGTTAACCAGTCGCCATATTAGTTTATTCAGTATTCTGTTTGAACAAGGAAAACACAACATTTGTGTTTGTTTTCACGTTCTCCCGAATATGAATGTACAAATCTACTAAATACCATATATTTAAGACTTTATAGAAGGATTCCACTAGGTTCAGGAAGTGAACGACTATTACCACCTCGTATGACCTCAAGCCGTTCTGCCACTAGGTTCCTTTTATTCATTTTTACCATATTGTCAGTGCCTTATGAACTTTAAGTGGATTCCCCAGTTCAGACGCATTGAGATATCACACTTACAGAGAATGACTGAAAGTATATAGGTATTTAGAAAATCTATGCATTTTGTGCTATCCATTTGCAGATATTTAGCTAGGAACAGCTTAATTCTCAAGTAATAAAAAAAATCACTATTAGGGAGAATAAAATCAGACTTCCAAGATTTGATGCATAGCTAGAGATTTAATTATACTTGTCAGTTTATCATTAGGCTTGTTAACCATCCACAATAAGGCAGAGAGATTTCTACACTCCAGGATTTTTCATGCCAAAAATATAATTTCATTTGGGTAACAGTGGTAATCCTACCTAACCAAGAAATGTCAAGTTTAATCCAGTTGTTTACTTTAACTTTATTTGTATATCTGTATAGGGGTAAAAAAATTGGTTCCACTATTCTGGTAGGGTTAGCAGTAATGCCCAGTGGGGAGTGTGGCCCCAGAAGAGACCAAGACTGTGCCTGTGCAAATAAAAACTCAAAAGAAAAGCTTTAAAAGTGAACCTGTCAAGATCTATACTTACCTAGAATGAGCATGTCTGAATGAGTGGATGAGTATGTGTGTGATACCATGGCTGTGTATGTGGGTCGCAAAGATAGCACAGGCAGGCTGTTTGGGGCAAAGATTGCACAAGCAGGCTGTTGGGTGGCAAGGATGGCACTGGGAGACTGTTTAAGTAGAAAGATGGCAAGTCGTATGCATCCAACCAGGCTCCAGTATAAAAAATATTGGTTGTGGTGCTATTTCCACTTTCAGTCTGGCTACTTGTTTGGCTGTTGTGCACGTGTGCATAGATGTTTTGAATCGAGAGTATTGTCTGAAACAATGAGTGGAGGAGTGACTGTTTAAAATAGGGGAAAAGTATGATCTGAACTATGAACTGGAGACCAATAACGTTATTAAATGTGGATTATTAAATTGTGGCAAAAGTAATCGTAAATAGATTGAGATGTGTGGTTGATAATTTGAGCAAGTGTGTCCTGTGCCAGGAAGACAGGTGACAGTTTGGTAGTTTTAAGAGATGTATTGTATTTTTGTAAAGAAAGGTGTTTGCAAGAAGCTGTGGCAATGACGGATTTTGGAAATGCCAATGATGGGATGGCGCATGTTTTCTTTGTTTAATGTGTTAGAAAGCCCGTACATGTACATGTACGGGGTTGCAGTGCAACGTGATAACGACAACGCCCGTACATGTACGGGCTGCCGTTAAATAGCTGCATCGTCGCGTGTTCGCCGCGATCGGCGGCTTTGCAGCATCCACGGAAGCCTCACAAGTGAAAAATGGCCGCCACATCCATCGTCAAACATCGCAGCAGCGCACCGCTAAAACAGCTTAGGAACTCCCCTACCCAGATAGCCTTGTGATTGCTCCAATCATGGTAACATGTAAAAATCCCCACTATCACCAAAAAAATACACACCTCACAAAGGCAGCCTTTTACATCCCAAATAACCCCACAAACCCATGTGGGGTATCACTGCGCTCAGGAAATGTTACTGAACACATATTGGGGTGTTGTTTGACACGGACATATACCAGGAGCGATAAATTTATACCTGAAGTACATGTGTGGAAAAGAACAAAAAAAATTTACTACCATAAAGTTAAAGGTTGGTGGTAAAATTAGTGCATGAAAAGGGTTAAAATACCAGCATTTCAAATACCTTGGGGTGTCTAGTTTTCAAAAATATTTGGTTTGATGGGGTAAATTGTATTGGCCAGCTTCAAAGATACCCCGAAATAGGCAGAACGACCAGCTTTGGGGGAAAAATGGTTTTGAAATAGCAAAACGCTACTGGTACTTATTGCCCCATAACGTGCAGAAAAAAGCAAGAAACATAAAAACATTGGGTATTTCTAGACTCAGGACAAATATTAGAATCTATTTAGCAGGTTTTTTCATTAGTTTTTGCAGATGAGTAAACGTTTTTTGTTTAAAAAGTGAGAAAAAGTAATTTTTTTAAACAAAAAAATCCCATATTTTATCATATTATATAATTTACTATAAAATGAATTTTTTTTATAAGTAAATTATATGATATTGATAAAATTATGGTATCTAAAGAAAGCCCGTTTGTCCTGAACAAAAAATATATAATATGTGTGGGAGCACGAAATGAGAAAGAAGAAAATCACAGCTGAACAGCATCACTGAAAAATATACTACGAGTAAGAAACAGTATTGTCCTTAAGGGGTTAAGAAGTGCTAAGATTGACCATTTTTGTATGGCTAGTGGTTTTAACATGAATTGGATGGTGTGCATGTAAGGCTTTTGGGATTTGGAGTGGATGGAATTTTTAGAATTGTGTGGATGGTCCATGTAGGAAGGAGCGATCAAGGTTTTGGATTTTGTTGGGGGGGGGTACGAGGATGGAAAGGTTAGAGAAAAAGAAAGTGTTTTGTTGGTGCAGTATGTGGAATTTTGTGTACATATATATAAGAAGGAGAATATGGTTTCATACCTGTTAAATTATGCGGCTGATGAATGTATTGAAAAAGTGTGTAACTGATAAAAGAAAGCTTGTGTGTTTTGGGGTTCCTTGTTTTTATGTAAACAGAGAAGTGTATAAGAAAATATGAATTATAAAACATGAGGATATGTGAATACGTGGTGTGAAAAGAAGGTAATGCTGGTAATTAGGGTAAGAGAGATTGTAGAGAGAATATGTAGGTTAACAGAGGACTAGAGTGGGGAGGTATGAACATGCTAGCTGTAGGTGAAGTTTATAATAGACACAGATGTGGAGTAGATGGCGGTGCATCAATTTCTACCTAATATGGACTTTCCGAAAAATGGGAGTCAGTGCGTAATTTTGGTGGGGGGTACCCTTTCGGGCTCCTGCATCCATTTGAAAACTTCAGTGGTCCCTCTCTTTTGGAGAATGGAAATAAGGCACAGATAAAGACCTTGCTGTAAGTGATTGGTTCTGTGTTCCGCAGAGATCACCAGTCGCCTCTACAGACAAGACAACTTGATAAAGACCTCATTGTGAGGTCGAAACGTTGTTGGCGTTGTCCTTCAATTAATCTGCCTGAGCTGGAACCCTTGAATGCCTGGAGCCTTTTTTCTATTTTGCCTCTACAGACTCTGTCAAGATTCTTGGGTGGGGTTTTGAGAAGATCATTGCCCTGAAAACATATTTATATACCGGCGCCTCAGAGACCTTACCATCATGGGGTTACTTCCAGTTCTGTGCAACAAGATTCTTTCCACATTAGACTACATTGCCCAGACATGGTCCCCATTGGCTTCAGCCACTCAAGCTATCATAGAACAAGGAAACATATGTTTTTTACCTGAATATTAGAAAATGGTGGCTCACAGATGCTATAGCAGACAACAATGTGGTGTTGAGCGGGCTGACCAATAGATGAAATAGCAGAGAACGTTTTCAGGAAATTGACTAATCCCCAGACATCCCAGCCCTTGGAGATTTGTCATAACCATCCCCCTGTCCTACTTATAGACATTACTTTGGCCGATAATTTAGTCTGAGAATTTCCTGAAGGAAGAAAATCCAGGATGGCGGGACTCAAGTCTCAAATTCGGACAATTAGATCCTTTTTTTCTATTAAGTGTCCATGGTCTGTTCATTACTACTATTAAGGATTTCTCTATACTTTAGTTTAGTGCTCTTCAGCACCTTTCAGCCACATAGCTATCACTAAGGGAATAGTGACATGCATGAATTTTCATGATTGATTCCTTATTACATTTGTTCTTGGAAATGAGTCTTAAAAACAGAACCAAAGGTCAACACGTCAAGCCATCAATACGCAGTTGTGCAGCCAAATGTATATATTTTTTGGTAAATCATAGAAATCTATTGTTCCAGTTGATATGAGAGATTCATCATTATTCTGTAATGTAAACAAAAACAGTTTTTCTTTACAGCTGACTTAACCCCTTCGTGACAAAGGCTGATTTTATTTTTTGTACCCTTCGTGACAATGGCCGTTTTAACATTTCTGCGCTGCTCGTGTTTAGCTGTAATTTTCTTCTTTCCTGTTTACTGAACCCACACACATTAGATATTGGGTTTTTTCAGGACAAGAAGGGCTTTAGATGGCATTGCTTTGATTGTATCATATTACTTACTATTAAAAAAAGTATAACATATGGTGAAAAATTTAGAAAAAAATGACTTTTTCTAACTTTTAGTTGAAAAATCTTGTATTCATCTATAAAAGCTAATGAAAAAAACCTGCTAAATAGATTCTACTATTTGTAAATACCCAATGTTTTTATGTTTTTTTGCTTTTTTCTACACGTTATGGGGCAATAAGTACAGGCAACGTTTTGCTATTTCAAAGGCATTTTTCCAAATCTGGTAATTCTTCCCCTCATGTGCCATTACGGGTATCTTTGAGGCCGGCCAATGCAATTTACCCCATCAAATCATATATTTTTGAAAACTAGACACCCCAGGGTATTTCTACTCTTTCCATGCACTATATCTACCACAGTCTTTGTCAAACTTTGTGGTAGTCATTTTTTGCATTTTTTTTTTTCCACACACACATTTTACTTCAGGTATGAATTAAAAGGTTCTGGTATAAGTCACTATCATAAAACACCCAATATGTGTTCAGCAACATCTCCTGAGTACAGAGATACCTCACATGAATGATTTTGCCTCGCTGTTTGGGGGCAAAAGGGCCACATTTGGGGCATGCGCACTTTTCAATGTTGAAATTTGGCGATCAACTGCCCATGCCCTATTTGGTACATCTTTGAGCTGGGCCATTTCAGTGTGCCCAAAAAAAGCCACATATTTTTGAAAACTAGACACCCCAGGGTATTTCACATGCTGGTATTTTAACTCTTTCCATGGACTAATTCTACCACCAGTCTTTGTCAAACTTTACGGTAGTCATTTTTTTGCATTTGTTTTATCACACACATTTTAGTTCAGCTATGAATAAACAGGTTCTGGTATACGTCACTATCATCGCACAGACGCCCACCGGCTGCCAGAGAAGAGGATACAGGTCCCCTGCAGCGGATCATCCTCTCTGGCAGCCGGCGAACATTGGCTGATACTTTCGCCTGGGCTTCTATGGTGGAGCACCGGTTTATGATGTCATATTCTGGTGCCCCATTTCTTAAAGGCGTGCAGTGCGGAGACACCAACCACGGAGGCGATGCCACAGGTCAGGCCTGCGGTGACTACCCCACCAACATGCAAGTGCTAAAAATGGGTGAGAAAAAAATATGGATGCACTTATTTCAGTGAGAAAATGACATTGAACACCACAGATGTCTTTAAAGATTTATATGACTGGAGATTAATAAATTTGGGCTCTTGTCCCTTGCTGATTCATGAAGTAGCTAGATTAGACAATTTTCAGGATGTCTTGAAAACAAGACAAGTAATTAGTGATCCTTCATTGGGCCTGTATCACATTCATCCAACTGGAAAACATTGCTGGAAATGTTCACTAGACTTTTTGGAATTGAAGTAGGTAAATTAAGTGATTTGATTTGTTATTTACATAATCACATCTATTACAATATTGGAAAGAAGAAGAACTGGGGAAGTTGGAGAGAGGGACAACTGGAGCAGAACAAATCAGGCCACAGAATGAATTCCAAAAAAGAACAAAATATAAACAATAATAATATTATCCTTTTAAGAAAATTATTGTACATATCATGTACCTTCATATATGAAGTCCCACCGGTCATGAACAAAAATCTACATGTAATTAAGGTAAAGGGGATCAATGCAAATCCAACAAATCGTGGATATGATTTCTGGTACTTGTAATACATTGTAATACATATACTCTTGTATTACATTACATTTATTTAATAGCTCTATGTTAGCGGACTCTATCGAGCTATTATAATAAGAGTCAGTGAAACTATTTAATAGCCAATCTAAAAGTGAAAAGAACATTAACATACATTAAGACATATTGCTGCAGAAGGAGAAGAGGACACTGATCTTGTGAGCTTACAATCTATTGGATGTAATACAGTATGTAATGCGACCAAGAGAAACAATCTTTTGTCAAACTCACATAATGGCAAAAATCACTGGTAAAAAAGAAACTGTAATGTATGTAAATGCACAAAAAGCAGTCTCACCTTTCAGAAAGACACCAGTACTCAGAATCACAAAGAAAGAGGCATAGGGCGGCATTGCTTTATGGAAATATCAACCCTACATGTAGGTCTTATTAATTGAAAATGGGTTTTCATTCTTATAACTCAACTGTTGCCTCCTGAGCCTAATATATCCAAAGGAGAATTTTGTTACTGCAGGCACAGTAGGACTAATGCATTTTCAAATCATGAGGACACCCTGCTGGTAGTCTTCTACTGGTTATTGGACCTGGAACCACATTCTTCCTCTGTTATATTTTATTACATTGATTACCTGCATACATTCTACATAAATATGAACCAGAAAGCAATAAATTAATATAAGTGCAATAAAGTATAAACGACGAATACTCAAAATTTATTTCAAGCTCATTTTCATTAGTTTTTTCAAACAATAAGTTTTAATAATGATAAAATAGCTACAAAAATTAAGGCTTTAAGGATGAAATTAAAGCCACTTTTAAATTCTGCCTTATTACAGAGGTTTATTTGTTATGCTACAACCTGGAGACCACTGCCCCCTAGTGATGTCTCTGTATATTACAGGTCAAATATAACAAAATAATATTGATATAACTGATTTTAAGGTGGATTTTATGTCCACCATAAAATACAGGTTGCGCAATCACATATACACAACACATTTTGTGTGTGTGTGTACAAAGGTTTTCAAACCCAAGGAAAATTGCACATCTCTGTACAAATGCAAAAAAATAGACAGACTTTTAGGGTCAAGGACTGTTCTCCAGAGCACCACAAACAAGGTAACAGGGGGCGCAATCTGTTAATTATGGCTTAAAGAACCAGTCAACACTTAAAATATGAAGCTCAAACATATTAACACATACGTTACTAAATCTAGTCAATAGCTGTTACAGTATCATTCAGTCTTTAAAGCTATTGACTAGGTTTAATAACATACGAGTTTGTGAACTGAACCAGGAAGAAGAAATCTTGCTTAAGGCTAAAGGCGCATATTCAGTCTTAAGCAAGATTTCTTCTTCCCTCTCTATCTGAAAAAGCTAATTCTAATATTAGCTCTTCTCGCGCACTCTCACGTGTCTTTCTTAGCTAATAATGTGTAATTGTACATCTCTCGAGCTGTAAATGTATTCCCCTGACATTCAGAAAATAGTTTTGTCTCTGTGGGGAGCCATCTACTTGTCAGTCTAGAGTTGCTTTGGGTTTCTAGCTTAAGCTTCCAAACATGTTTAGAAGCCTTAATCCTTACTATTTGTAGGGAGGAAAAAAGATGAATGTGTAACTTTCTTTCTCCAAATCCATAATCCAATATTGGACATAGTTCCAGCAATCTTTATCATTCTATTTGGCAATGTAATTGATTCTATTTCTAACAAGTGTTGGCATATTTTACATCGTATTAAACCTCTCTAGTGGTGAATAGGCATGATTCACTTTGCGATGTTAAAAAAAGTTTCTCCCAGACTGAGTTAATGTTTATAGGGGCAATTTAGTATTATGGCACGGTACTGGAATAATTCATTCCGATGAGCATTGATCTGACAGTAGAGTGGAAGAGATATGGCGAGGGACAGGGGAGTTTGAGTTTTACATAAGTAAAAGAGAGCCCCTGGATTAACAAGGGAGTAGGCAGGAATGTTATGTCACACGTGAAAGAAAATAAATTAAAGTGACAATGATGTTTATCTTTTGATATTAAGATCCAGTGCAGATGTTATCATTTTTTTCTGTAGCATGGAACATATGTCTCAGAGCTGCTAATAGACATTTTATCCAGTGATAATTAAATCTTCTATACATTACGGGGTGCTCTCCAGCTACTATTTACTATTCACAAGAGATTCTATCTGGTATCAAAGAACACGTGTTTTGCTTAAAGGCATTAATACCAAATTGGTGTGCCAATAAGCCTTGTGCTTGTCTGTTTCATATCTTATTTTAACTAGAAAACTAGAAATCTTTGTATCCAGTTCCTCGTAATGTACAATTTAGGTCTTGTGAGCTTTTTTGAGGGCAACAAACTTCCTTCTGAAGCATTGTAAACAAGTGAAATAACAAGATTATTGCAAATTGTGGTAATTAGATGATGAGTGATAAAGTAACTGTGATATAAAACCTTACAGGGGTAAACAAGCTCTTACCTCTGCTTCTTGAGTTGTCATGCATTCAAGTCAAGGAAGAGAGACATTTTGGCTACATTTTGGTTTTGGCTACAGTACCACAAACCTTTCTGCTCAACCTCTAGTAACATTGATCCACGATACCCTTATCCACCTGTGGATAAAGGATCCTTAAATATTTTGAACACAGTAATAACCATACCTCATTGGAACATAAGGCCTACCCTTGAGGTCTTAATCCAGTTTGAACACAGTGCAGCTCTGCATTGTTGGAACAATATCATCATGTATCTATATACACTGACCTTCATGATGTATACTGTGTATTAACAATTCTGCGATCTGTATGTTTTTCATAGATACAGCTATTCAATATATATATCTATATATATACTGATATGCAACTGATGGACGGCCAACAACCACAGCAGAGCAAATGTATATATGAAGTGTATGAGATAATTATGGATGGATAGAAGACTTTGAGAAACAGTAACTTAACGCTTCAACATAATGAAGAGGAAGTTACACTCACAACTGCACAGTATAACCCAGATGCAAGGAAACCCACCTCCTCTACATAGATGACATCAAGCTGTATGCCAAGACCAATCCAGACATTGATTCGCTAAGGGAAGGTACTTAAGACAGATGGGGTGGAACTACAAGCATGCAGACATACAGACCAGCTACAAGTACCTTGGTATCCAACAGCCACGTGAGTACAATGATGTGGAGGCAGGGAAGGCAGTAATATCCAAGTACTACCAAAAGATAAGACAGATCTTGAAGAGCCAGCTCAATAGAAAGAACAAAATCGGTGCCATCAACACATACGCTGGAACAGCTTACACTGAAAGGCACAACCAAGTAGCTGGCATTGTGTACAAGAACATCTGCACAGAGTATGGGCTAAACCCTCCCAAGTTGTGGAGAATAGCAGGGCTAAGATCTGTGGGACCTCCACATCCAGATGGAGAAGCAGGTACTGGGCAATTAAGCCGACATCATGGTGGTAGACAAGGACCAGAAGAGAGCGGTGGTGATAGATTTAGCGGTGCCAAGTGACAGCAACATTAGGAAGAAGGAGTATGAGAAGCTGGAGCAGTACCAGGGCCAGAAAGAAGAACTAGAGAAGTGAAGGCCAAAGTGGTCCCAGTGGTCATAGGAGCACTCGGGGCTGTGACTCCTAAGCCGAGAGAGCGACTCCAAAAGATTCCAGGAACGAGATCAGAACACTCTGTCCAACTAGTGCAGTGCTAGGAACAGCTAAGATACTGTGCAGAACCCTCAAACTCCCAGGCCTCTGGTACAGGACCTGAGGTTGAGGAAGACACATCCCACTCAGAGAAGGGAATTTTTTTTCTTTTGTATGTTACTGTAGGAAACTATTACTTGTTACTGTAGGTACACCAGTTTTTTTTGTTTGGGTTTTTTTTTGCAAATAGAACTATTAATACGGAAAAGAGAACAGATTCTAGAAATTCCCCTGATAGATTAAATCCAGCTCAACAGGTTTGGAAAACACCTGCTGTTTATTGTCGCATGCCAACAGCAGCACTCTATGTGATTGTCCGTGTGTTTGAAGAACTTACAGTCTAAGTCTAAAATTATCAAAGAGTAAGCTTTACTATAAATGTCACAAGAGATAACCCTGTAATAAATCCTGTCACATAGCTCCACTTCTTGCCATTTCAAAGTTGTTCAATTATCAAGTTATTTAAACAAAATATATCACAGTAAGAAGAACCTGGCACTGATTAAGTGCCAGGTTTCTTCAATGGTACCTTCTGTGGGAGTTCTTGAAAAAGGCAGAATAGAATTGCAGAATAGTAGAAGAGGATCTTTCTCCCCATACAATCTGTTCAAAGTCTGTGCATTATATACCGTATATATATATATATATATTATATATATATGCAGAATAGTAGAAGAGGATCTTTCTCTTCTACTATTCTGCATTTTAGAAACCTTTTTCAAGAACTCCCACAGAAGGTACCATTGAAGAAACCTGGCACTTAATCAGTTGTGTTAAGGGTACTTTGCCAGAAACTACCTGTTCCGGAATAGCTTGCTCAAAGACTATTCCATCATTGACAGTCTTGATCAGAAGAACAAATCTCCAGCACTTTCTACTGGCCCTCTTAGCCCTTCACATAACCCGTTCCCCTCTTGCTCCACTTTTATTTACCTAAACACCCCACACATACCCAGGTTTCATTTCTGCCCACGTTTTGTGCACCCCTGGAATGTTTAATGCATGTTACTGGTTTTGTCTGGTATAGTGTTGTTTCTATGTACCATGTTTAGTGTCAATGTACGCATCATATAGACATGTACTGTATATGATATTGATTTTCAGTTTTGGAGTACACTCTATAAATCTATTACAACTCCAGTTAGACTTCATAAGCGTAATCATGCAATCAGTCCCCATTATCACAAATTGTGCCATCTGGTCGTAAGTGCAAATCAAGGCGAGTACGTGTCACGGCCAATAAACACTTTGTCAATAATATATGCTAATATATAGCTCACCTGCCCCTCCAAGGCACCCAGATAAGGTGACAAAAGTGAATGTCTGCCATGCCCAAGTGAACATTGGTCATGAAAGTTGGTGAAACTCAAATCTTATATACTTGATCGGATTAACCGTTTTTGGGGAAAGAAAAGAGAAATAGTAAAGCTATTTGTTTTTACATTCTTACAGTCTTCATAGTTGTTATCTTCGCCCGTTTTAGAATGCGATCACATAAACCTGTTTAGCCTGCGTAATACTTTTCCATGTCTGAAGAAGAAAACAACCAAGTCTCTGGTTGCTTAAGTACACTTTAATACATTATGTGGCTACATCCACAGGTCACAGTTCCAGGTTCAAAACTAAAAGCATTTTTAGCAAAAATATGTTTTATGTTTTCGCTATCTATCCATTTAAGTGGATGTTATGTCATTCAGTAATAGCTCTACATTATACTCAAGAGTATTAAGAATCCCTGTTATTGTTTTCAACCAGAGTATGAGGAGTGACAGGACCAACAAGAATCATATATTTATCTGTAGATGTAAAAGTTATCTCGTAGACTTGGGAAAATGTGAAAAAAAGAGAAGGTCACATATATTTCTGTTTCATTTGCATTTTCTTGTATTTTGAATGCCAAGAGAGGTGAGAAAACAAATTGAGAACGGAAGAGAGAAAAAAACCAAACAAGATCATCTGGTTGGCAAAACAAAAATATCAAAATAGTACATTTTCTTCTAGTATACAGAGCACGAGTCAAATTGTCACATGACCTTCCGGTGCTCAGTCATAGAAGCCCAGTGGAAGTCCCGTATAGGAATGCAGGTTGTCTGCACGCAATGCGTGGAAGTCCACTGGATGCCCCGATTAGACACAGGGAGTCTGGAGCACGGAGCAAGTGTAGAGATGCATCGGTAAGTCGGGGGGGCATATAAGGATGCAGATTGGCAAATAGGGGATATAAGGCTTATATAGGGGCAGAGTGGCATATAGCGGGTATAAGGCATATGAGGGAGGCAGAGTGGCAAATAGGGGGTATAAGGAATATCTGGGGGCAAAGTGGCATATCAGGGAGGCAGAGTGGCATATAGGGGTATAAGGCATATCGGGGGGGCAGAGTGGCATATCGGGGAGGCATATAGGGGGTATAAGGTATACCTGGGGGAGCAGGTTTGCAAATAAAAGGAAATAGAAATGAAAAATTAATTTTTCTAAATCATAGTTGTTAAGTATTAAAAAATTGTTTACATGTGAATTAATAGTTAATAATAAAATGTTTTTTCCTATAGGGTAGTCATATTAAGGCTTTTTCTTTGTTTCCTCAATATTCATTGAAATTCATTCATTTCAATTGTGGGGGTGGGGCATCTTATGATCTAGCAAATACGGTATTTCCTGTCGTTCCTACAAGGTCTCTCAGCTCAAGTAATCCCCAGGTGCTTTGAACGTTGTGTTTGCAGAAATCCTAGTTAGGGCCACCAGAGCATTTAACATGATGGGGGAGCACAATTCACATTTACTTTGTCCTATGTTAATAAGTGCGCTAATCACAACTCAGGACCCTTCAAGCATATACTTTTTTCCCACATTCACTGGCACCTTTTTCTTGGTTTTGTCCATGTTTTCATATGGATTCACATTTTTGGTTTTCACTAAAAATGGTGCAGTGGCGGGATGGCTGTGCCTTCTGGCTGCCATCCCTTCTTAAAGACGTTAGAGATTCTCCTTTTTGGAGGGTAAACTAGAAGTTCTGGCCCAGGGAAGGATAGGGCTGTATATCCCCATGTGGGAATGCACCCCTAGAAGAGGAAAACTGGTGATGCAGTTTCCACTGTGGCTCTAGTGCTCTGGAGCACATCCACTTTCTTCTCACAAAAAGCAAAAGCACAAATACTTCAGGCTTCTAGAGAGGAAAAAAAAACAACTTTCATGGCTAAATATAAGGTTTACTTGTTAGATATGGTGTTGGCAGTGTTTAGTTAAGACCCTCTAAGGCCCTTAGGCACATATACACACACGCATACACTAATACACATGCACACAAGATCTGCCAACCTCTCAAGCACATGATTCCCATGTGGTGAGATCTGCGGTACATGTAGTGCAAGGTCATGTACATACCAGGGAACTTCTTAGGGTAGGGAACCCCCTTCCGGGACAGTGGCTTCAAGAAAGGGTGAGGCTAACCATGTGCGGAGATGGGGTTAGTCATGTGTTGGGTGGAGATAGCTGTTCATGGAGATGGGGCTAGCCTTAGAACATCGGTAGAGAAGGTAAGTGGATGGGAGTAGGTATTCCAAAGGCTGCTCCTCTAGTTGGAGGAAGAAGCATGTCTTTACATGGAGACCCCACGTCAAACCTAGAATTTCCAGGTATTGTCATGTAACAAAATGCCACCCCACTACAGCAGCCTGCACACTGCAGCTGCCAGCTACCAGCTACTGCTATCTGTATCCTTGTGAATACAGGACCCCCAAAGCTTCAGAGGGCCTAAGCATGGGTCTAGTGGAGGGCAATGATTATTAAATCTTGTTTTTAATTAAGAGGAATATATGTAGGAGGAAGTGAAAAATAAAGTAAATCACACTAGGGAACTTTGTTAAAAGCAAAGATAGCTATGAATTGTTTTTCTAAGTGCCAATTCAGTACAGAACAAACATCTTCAGGCTCAGCATATCATCTCAAGGTTATTCCCAAAGGTCAATCAAACTAAAGCATAAAAATGACACAGAAAAATAACGAAGATATATAGCCCTGAAAGTACAAAACCAGGGTCTTACCATCCACCAAAGTATCAGAAATTTTTTAGGGGCTGAAATCTGATGGAAAGCAGACAACCTGATTCCTTTGTGCACCAGTGCTGGTTTTCAGTGGGGTCACGCTTGTGGGCAGGATTAGCCATATACCGTATTTTCTCGATATATATATGAGACTAATGAGACTAAAATCCAGATCCCCCGCAGCGCTGCAGGGGACCTGGATCCTCCTGTCTTATGCCCCCCATTTAACCCCCCAAAACTTACCGGTGCTTCTGACTCCCCGGTCATGTAGCCGGGGCAGCGTGTAGACGTCTACGCGATTCGCGTAGGCAACTTCCGCTACAACCGTAGTGCAGGGAATTCTCTCTGACAGTCGGGGAAGGTCTACGCGATGGATGCAGACAACCCCCACTGCAGCGGAAGTTGCCCGACAACACACCGGGAGTCAGAAGCACCGGTAAGTTGGGGGGGGGGCAGGGGAGTGTTAAATGGGGGTCATACGGCATTTCTGTAGGCAGAGTGCTCTATGAAATTCCCCCTTAATGCCACCCTCCCTCCAGAAATGCCTTTTAACCCTCTATACGCCACTCTGCCTCCTGAAATGCCTTATACCTCCCTGTATGCCACTCTGTCCCATAAGGCACATAGGGGGTCAAAAGGCATATCATGGGGCACAGTGGCATATAGGGGGAATAAGGCATTTCTGGGGCAGAGTGGTAAGCCTGGGGGCAGATGTGCATTACTGGGGGGGCAGGTTGGAATATAAAAGGAAATAAAAACAAAATATTTTTCTCAATCATAGCTTTTATTAAAAAAAATAGCTTACA